>CAEFZX010002588.1:0-14213 GCA_903066825.1 Alfaro cultratus | reverse complement strand
TCTAACATGGATACTTTTTTAGTTTTAAGTTTATGTTATTCCATCTTCTAACGGTAAAATTTCTTACTGCTGCTAGCATTGACTTGCTAACAGTGTTTGCGAAACGACTCAGCAGAAAGAAACAAACATAAAAACAGTGGACCACCATAGTAGTGTTGACCCAGCTGCTCCCCTTAGACCTCAGACAAAACATACACTGCTTTTTCTAACCTTAGTTTACTATACAGAAAATATACCGTCATCCTCTTAGCTAAAATTTCTGACTCGGTTTACAATGTTGTGCATTTTAACCCTCTCCAGGCAGACGTTGCAGATTTGCAGACTTGCTTGATGATGTTTTTGATAATTTTGACTATTTTGAAAAAAAGTCTGAATTGTATATTACTACCCCATATGATCATTTTCTCCAAATATCAGATTTTTCCTGCAACTAGAACTTAATTTGAGCCTGAGAGGGTTAACCAGTACAGATACCCCACTGGCAATGGAGAACCATTCTTTTTCGACTGTTGATGCAAAAACTTTCTGCTGGTCTTCTAGTCCACAATGTAGTCTTGCACTACTTTAGCATGTGTTTACTAATGCATGTACATTAGCTTGTGTTTGTTTGTGAGAAGGCCATACACATTGTAGCCGCGCTATTATGCAGACTGGGCATCAGCCAATGAAATGCCGCCCCTATGGTAAGGTCCGTAGGACCTGAAAGCAAAGATACAAGAGTTTTGTCGGGGGGTGGAAAAAGACATCCCAGAGCTCTCATATCCACATAGGAAGTCTATTGCTTTTTTGGCATGAAGTCAATGTGAAGCTGGTCTTTGAGAACCAGTATAAAAAGTTATAATAACATATCATAAATGCTCAAAGATACACATTTTCTAAATAGTTTTTAGAAATGTTCAAGAATGCAATAATTTTGTGCTCTACTTTTGCTTGGTGTACTGTTTGTTTGGCAGTTTGATATGTATGCCTTAATGGTAAGTTGGTGTAGCCATTTTAAGTTAATTAGGTGAAAGGAAATGCATAAGTTTCTGAATGTGTGTACTTATGAAATTATAAGGAGTTGTCACTAGCTTGTCTCATCTGCTGGCAGGCCCTCAATTCATCAGCTCTTAAGTAGTTTCCCAACAGTACATTGACCTTGAGTGCCTGGTATCGATTTCCTGTGGTGTCGAGCTAAGAGAGGTCGTTACCACATGGCCTCAGCCATGGGGTGTGATCAGGAACAGATCCTGGAAATCCCAATGCAATAGTGATAGATCACCAGGCTCTGTGGAACATGAATCCTTACATATAGAAGCAGTGTGACGCCTACACTGAATTTATAATCATGAAATTAACCAACAAAACAAAGACATGATACTGATGTATTCATATATTCATATTTCTGTGTGTATATATATATATATATATATATATATATATATAAGTAAAAAACAGAAAGGACATTACACACATTCAATTTCATGGATCCATTTATGATATATCAAATGATTTTTTTATCATTTGATAGTGACAGGAGAAGTAAAGTTAAGTCCACATGTGCAAATAAATAAGCAACTTAAATAAACAACTCAGTTTAGTACTTTTAAACACATTCTCGTTTTCTTTCTGTCTCCATAGCATAATTTTTGAAAGCATTGTTTTGTATCACATATTTTCTATGTTCCTCATTTTCTCTCTGGGCAACTAGCACGGCTATTACTGGTCTTGTCTCAGAGGGAGCAATCTCTGGTGCCATCCAGACCACAGCTCACAGCCTAGACTGCAGGCCCCATGTGGAGGAGAGCAGCTTACAAGCTTTACCCACCAGGAGAAAACTCCCTCTGCACAATGCTTCTTTTCAGAGTTCCTCCGCAGGCGTCACACAAAACCCCCACAAGATTGAGGTTTAAAGGGATGCGCACATGCGTATACTATCCCCCTATTTCATTATTCTGACAGCTAAAGGGATTATTGCAATACATTAGTATTAGTAATAAGGAGCACCTAGAGTCCAAAACGTCTTGATATGCAAATGCAATACTCTTAACATTCTCACAATAAGGCGCGGATTACGCTGCATCAAACGAAGGGAACAGTAATCAATTGATTTTTTTTTGTCTTAGTTCTACCAAAAGTAAAACTTCTGCATACTTACTTTAATCTTTATATCATATATGTGAACTGTTTGTGAAAGTGAGCTGAAGATGGTAGTTTTACATTTTGAAAATAGCAAAGATATCAGTGTGAATGTCAATATTTAAAATATTTCAGAGGCCGCAAAAAAAAAAGAGAGAAAGATTTATGGTTCTGTGAACACCCATGAACTTGCTGTTTACAGGCTACAGCATTTGACTTTTACTGTGCCAGAAGCTGCTGTAAATGAATCACTGAGGGGAAAGGTGCGGGGGATTGTGGCAGGGGGGCAATTCACATGACAGTGGTTTTAATTTGCATTTGAATTGCACAACTCCACGTCGCCACCCTTGTACAACTAGAATCTGCGACTGGCTTGTTCTGTAGCCATGTAAGGTATATTATTCATTCTAAGAAGGTAAAATTTGCAACCATATAGGTCAGTTTAATTCTTCAGCTTTGATGCTCCTTATAATGCAGTCCCCACATGTTCTCGACCCCCAAATTAATAATCATTATCTATTAAGATTTTTTTTTGGTTCTGTAGGCCTTCATGGACAGTAATGCAGAAAATAATTTTAAAATGTCTTTATATGGTGCATACAGTGTAACATGCAATTAAACATTTTGTACTGGCAAACAAGAAAGACACCAAAATCCATCCATCCATCCATCCATCCATCCATCCATCCATCCATCCATCCATCCATCCATCCATCCATCCATCCATCCATTTTCTTTACTCCCTTGTCCCTAGTGGGGTCGGGAGGTGCTAGACACCAAAATAAACAAAAATTTTTTAGAATAACATTTTAGGCATCAACTCTAGAAATGAAATGTCTTGCCCTTCCTCATACTGTAGCTGGTGAGATTCCCTCAGACTCATCAGCCATTGGTGACCTGTAATGGTGTACTTTGGAAAGGCATCCAATGCTTTGCGCAGAATCCACCTAAATATGTCCCATTCTGCTCCCCGTCAGACTTCAGGCCCGTCATGACACCGCCAGAACCTGAGCTCCTCTACTGTGCCTTGCTACCAGCAACTGCAGATCAGTTTTGCACGCAAATATCTGATTGTTGTTAAATTGAAATCACTGAAGTTACTCTTTTGTTTCTTTGTTGAGTAACGGGAGAATTCCTTAAAAATCTCATCTGCAAAGTCCAGTTAGTGATCAGTCTGATAGAATTGTATCGTCTTGTCTCACAAAAGTTCAAAATTAACTTTATTGGCTTCTTACGGTGTTGAATTACATCTTTTAACCTTTTAATTTTAAAGTAATTGATCTACCCAGCCCCTGGTGAACTTGAGTGCTATAAATTTTGCAGCTATGATTAATTTGTAAAACAACAATAAAAGTAAAGAATTAGAATGAAGATCTCTGGTGGCATCAGTTTTCATAGTTCCCCTCATACTTGAGGTTGCAGCATGGTACAGTAAGTACAGAAATAAGGGCATAGGGTTGAAGAGATTGTGGTGGTTCTCCCTGTTTCCACTTGTGGTTTGCATGTCCGTGGTTTGCCTCTGGCTATCATTGGAACAGACTCCCTCATACGCTCTGTACACCGCAAACTTCAGCTTGGGTGGTACAGATCACCCCCGCCCCCACAGCTAACTCGAGACAAGATGGAACTCATTTCTTCCACTACTACACAAATTGACTTAATTTTCAGAAGTTCTTAGTTGTGAAATATGTAGGTGTACGCTAAAAAAATTCAAGATGTTTTTTTGTTTTTTTTAAGTGAAAAAGCGAAAACAAGGAACTAAAGTCAGCCGGCTCTAAAATTCTTTGTTTGTATCAATGCACACTTCTTACCCCTGAGCTCCATTTCTTTGCCTTCCTCTCTCCGTCTTACACCATTGACAACACTGTAATTTGAACTGCCTTTCCCAGGAGCCTAATCGTTTACTTCCTGTTTGCAGAATATGCAAGTATTGATTAGTTATCAGACCCTAATTGGGGTGCAATCACTCTCACCCTAGGAGGTTCAAATCTATGATGGGAATGGCAGATAGTAAATAAGCTAATAATACTTGTGAATTGTACTGCCCAATTGTCCTTAAAAAAATAAAAATGAAGATTAAAACAAATATCCTTCCTTGCAAAGTATTTATACCCCTTGAATTTCATCACATTTTTCCTTTGTAAAGAGTCAAAATGTGAAGAAGTGTGACCAGGGGCGCCGCCAGGAATCTTGGGCCCCATGACAAAAAATTTGATTGGCCCCCCTGCTGTTACAATTTCTTGAGTCTATCTGACCCATCAAAAGCGTCACAATTTTAAAGGCTTGCAACTTGCTTTCTTTGGTTCAATAATGATACTAGCACAATATTTACTGCTCGTGAATTTTACAACCAACAGTCCACATACAGTTTGCAAGTAGGTTGCTTAAATTTTTTCTATTAGTTTTAGATTACTGAAATATCTCTCCCCACGAGCAACAGTCATAGGAAACATGCAAAATATACATGAAGCAATCCAGACTTCTCAAAAAATGCTATGCAGTTGCATTTTATTCAAGCTGCAGTACATAACTTTAATAAAAAAGTTATGTACTGCCCTATCCAATAACAAAAAAATATACAAAAGTGTGTGACTGCCATGTGTCAAAGTGTGCTGAATTTCTTTAAATTGCTTTTAAGTGGAGAAAAGGTGAAAAGTCTAGATAGAGCTTAACCACAGCAAACTTACACCACCGTCTACTAAAATGTTGGATCTCTTAGTGTCTCTGTTCACACTGTTTGCAAACGTACTGACCTACATGTCCTCAAGCAGTAGAAGGGAATGCAGAGTTCTCCACACTTCTCCGCGGCTCTCTGCTCTTAGCTTGCCTAGGCCTCTCTGGAATACTGTGGGTTGCACTGGCCACAGCTCCCACTGTGCCGGAGCGCAGTGCAGAGTGTGGCTGGAATGGGAATAGACAGTTAATGGGCACTTAGAGGACGGTGAAAACATTTTCCTCTGGAGAAGCAGCGGGACAAAACTGAGCTAGTGACCCATCCCTCACTGACTCTGTGTCAATTTCTTACTATTTCTCTTCATTTACTTTTCAATTACCAAAGCCAAATTTTGGTTAAGGTAGGATAGATGGTAGACCTGCATGAGCAGATTATTTTTCTTTTAGTCAGTAACAGAGCAGATGGAACACCTAACAATCAATAAATGGTGTTTATTTAGTAGACAAATGCTTTTCAGTATATTTATACATACTTATGCACTCCTTAATTCTCAAATTTTTAGATGTTACCTTCGTTCATTCCATGGAGTGCCTTAAATGAGACTGGTTTGGCAGAAATTAAAATTGGTCTGCTTTAAGTCTTAAGTGAGGGCTTTGAGTACAGAGGATCGCTCAGCTCAGTGCCCGACAGCAGTGCCTGGTGATGGGTATTGGCCGGGCCTCAAGCCCCATGTCCTGTCCAGACATATGAGAATACCATTGAGTGTGGTGTCATTTAGGAAAAGCTGGAGACAGCTGCACATTTTCCAGTCTAACTTTGAGCTTTTGCCTGGATTTCTGTACATTACTGTGTTGTTTCCATTCCACCAACACCTCATATGATTTTGGACACCAGCTCCTACCTTTAATGTATTTATTCACTTATTTTAACAAATAAATCCTTCATTTTTTTTTTTTTTTTATTTATTTTTTGCAGTCATACAGAAACAAACTTGAAACAACTCTTTTGCTGAAAGAAAATGTAAGTTTAATAAAATTAACTCTTTTAGTTCCTTAGTTTCTTTCTTTTATTTCTTTTACTTGTATAAGCTCAGGTAAACCATTACCAACAATATTACCCTGAATGTTAAAAGTTAATATATGCTTTTATTGGTGATTGTTCAAGTATTCTTAACGAGATAGCTTGCATCTCAAAGCCTGTAAATGACTCCTGATTTATCTGGGTTGGAAACAGGGCGTTTCTCTGCCTTGAATATATTGTCTCAAACAGGGTTATGGAAGTGGAAGTGCCTGTTCTCTGAGAGGGAGGGATATGTGCACTGGTGGGAGGAATGAAATCTGCAATGGGAGGCAGATGTGTCCAAAGGCGACCTTCTCAGCAGAACTACCCGACTCCTGAGGCAATATAATTGACTGGCTCGGGCTTTCCTGCCTTGTTTTATCCTCCAGTTTGTATTCTATCTGTCTCAGTAGAAACCATCAGATTTGATTATCTGAATCAACACTGTTCCCTACTAATGAAAGCATTAATAAGGATTGTGTTTATGTTTGCATCAGACTAGTTATAGAGCAAGGCTTGAAGGATTGGCATGGAATAAATTAATTTAAGTAAAATTAAAAGTGGGCAAAAAATGCAACCACCAAATGTGGACATAGAAACTTATTCTGTACAAAGAATATTGTCTTAGAGGTTTTGGTGAAGATAAGAAAAGCTACTGTTTTTACTTTCGTCGTGAAGGATTACTTTGGTTTATTTGTTAAGGCTTTATGACAACCTAAGTACTCTCAATGGTGCATAAACTTTGACCCCTGCCTCTCGGACATCACATCAGTGGAAAAATTGAATCTTTTATTTTTATTATTATGAAATAAATAATAAAAAATTATTTTATGCCACAAAACGTTTTTCTCGTGGCAGTCACAATTTTACATTTAAAATGAAAATAAGGGTGTAAAACATAAATCAAGACAACTTTGAGTTAAGAAGAAGTTGTAAATAGAGAGCACTGCTTTAAAACTGGAACAAAATATAAATTTTTGATTCAAGTTTGTGCGCTTTCATGAGCGTCAATAATTATTTAGAGAGCTATAAACCTCATATTGTTTCCTATGTGATGAACTTTAACTGAGCACAGCTCTCTCTGTGGACATTGGTAAACTGTGGTTTATTCACAATAGAACAATAGATATAAACTGAGCAACCTTTATGTACAAATTTAGTTTTTTCATGCCGTTGTGATATTTAGTTTTGAAAATCAGAGCTTGGCGACTGCTGTCCGTGCATATGAGCTTACAAATAATACTCCTTCTATTTGGATATGTTTTGGTATGTAACATATAACTTTTCAGATTGCTTTAAGCTGCAAGCACTTTCCATTGATTGTCTCTGCTTTACCCAAAAACTCTCACCACATACTTCCATTACACTTCTGTGCAAAATAACAGAAATTAGGTTCAACTTGGACTGCAAAGGTCCAAGTATTAAGTTTATGTTTTACATTTAAGTAAAAGAGAACTGTGTTTAAAGCAATCACTTCTAACTGTGGTCTTTTGTTGAAGATTGCCTTTTATTTGTTCAAAGGGGATAAATGGAAGCCAAAGTCTGAGATGTTCTGGAATCTATTTCCTTCGGTGTTTGGTATTCCTACAGAGATTAACACAAGAGCCTACTATGAGTAGGCTCTGGGTGACTGTATTCACTGCCTTTTTTCACCAACTGAGAGTCTTACCTACACCAACTTAGGTAGAAGTATCTTTGGTGAAGCTTTTCTTTGCCATTAGAGAGTACAGTAAGAAGTCATCCATCACTGGTTTTGTGCAGACCCATACAAGGGCATAAGGTGCTAATGACTACTTTTAAGATTTGTAAAATTGATATAAAATGCATTTATGTTGACTAATAATAGCTAAATGCAAAGATGCAAAGCATAAAGTGTGCCAAGGCTTTCTCTTTTCAGTTGCTAGACATGGTTAAGCAGAAAGCGGCTCTGGCTGAATTGTATTCTCTTCCTCCACACTGTGCGCGGGGCCAGGCAGGGGGAAGGGAAAGAGGAGATTTATGTCCTTCTGTGACACGTGCTGCTCTTGGTCTCATGTGTATGGAAAATTGGATGTTTTAAGAAGAATCTGTCAAAGAAAAAATGTTTTCTTTAAACCCTTTGCATGTCAGGCAGTTTGACGATGTTATAACTAAAGTAAAGTGTGAAAATGCTGTTAATGATGCCAATATGTCACATTTTCACAAAAACATTCATGCCACTTTAACTTCTAACTCAAACAGCTGAAGGAGTCTTTGGCTGTTTGAACACAGTCTGCTTCAGTCTCAAAATGTTATATAGTCTGAGGGATTGTGAAATTGAAAGAAAAAGTCCAGTGCCAATAAACTGATCACTGTTTAAACAACATATTAATTCACAATGGATGACCAGTTTATCTACATATCTTCCCATTCTCTACTTGAACACTGAAATGCCTGTCAGTAAAACTGGCCCAGAATGCTTTTACCTACGACTTGTGGGAAAATGACTTCGGTCATAATTTTGTAATTCTAAACAAGGAGGGACAAGTCCATAGTTTCCAGCCATCACAGTTAGCCTTTGTCCATTCAAACAAGCATTCCCATAATGCCCACATGTTTCAGATGCCTTCTTCTTCCTTATTTCTTCAATTCTGTGCTTGTTTACTTTCTGAAGGGATCTCTCTGCCCTCTGTTTGCAGCTTTGCTTCCCGCTGCTATGTAGGAAACAGACACCCTGGTTCCTGCAGACACTATTGATGATATTCAGATCTAAATCTTTTTATCTTATTACTTTTTTCTGGTCAAATTGTGCAGAAAATTGTTTTATTGTCCAAACATATTCAGTTTAATGATATGTACTTAGTAAGGATCTAGCAAAAAAAGCATGTGACCAAAATAAGAAAAAGTACACGAGGAATAGGATCTTTTTAAACATTATGCAGAAAATAAGTAATTGTTCTGTGAACAACAGGACTCATGTTGGATGTTCAAAACAAATGGAATTATTGTGATTTTACTGGAATTTAATAAATTAAATTGAGCTTTAGCTACAGCTGTTATTACAAGTAGTGGAGAGTTCAACAAGTAAGGAAAATCAAATCAAAAATATGTAGTTAGGATCTCCTGGATCTCAGAAAAGCAACCAATCTGAAACAACCCATAAGGCAGACATGGATTTCATGTCATATAGAAACAGGAGAGAGGCAGCTTGCGACATGAAACGTTACAATTAGCATTTAAAAATGTCCAATTCTTCTTGCTGATAATTTGACTGTTGAAATGCAAATTTTTACCAAATGGATATTGAAGCCTTATTGCTTTGAACTGTATGTCTAATTTTCACAACTCTAATAGTGATAGTTAAATCTTGACACTAGCACCTCTGCAACTGTTTTAATAATTGCTTAATATTGTTGAACGCTGCTTTGGTCTTGATCGGCCATTTATTTATAATGTCTTAGATCTTCTTTCTTTCAATTTCTGGGACTGTTTTTTTATTTTTTTTATTGTGCAGGACTGAATTAACTTTCTTGCTGCTGAATACATTTGTTTATAAAAAACTTAATTTGATTCTGAATTTTGTAAACACACTAAAATACAATGATTACTAAAACAATTAAAATATTAACTCCACAGTTTTTTCAAACATACGGGTAAGCTCATTTGAAATTTGTGTTAGTAATTTAGCAAATAACATTTTAGAAAACAACACAGTGAAAATAAATTTTCTTTGAATTTCTCCTCCAGAAAATGTGCTGGATGTGTTTGGTGCCAGACAAAAGTGCAGCTTATCCAAGCATTGTGTTTGAGACTGAACCAATGATGTGTTATCTCAACTGTGATGACCTCAGAACCATCATCAGATTTACAACATACTGCCTTGAGATGGTTATCCCTGCTGGAGATCCCTGTTCAACATCTCAACCTCAGCTCAACCTCATCATCAAACCAATTCCTAAAACAACAATAGGGTGGACAAAAAACCTCCAGCACTTTCTCTTCCTTCTGAGCACATATCCTATGGCCACTGCAATCTGTGTTATGGATTACAGCAGGATTTCGTCTGGGAAAGAATGAGAATGCTCTTAGCTAATCCTTGTTTTCTGTTTGTCGAGGGACAAGCATGACTGTGGAGAAAAAAAAGGGATCGCTGAACTATCAAGATGAGAGCTGAACTGAAGAGCAGTTGAAATGACAGCCGCTCAAACAAATGCATTGGTTGTGACAGATCACTTTTGTGTATTGTTCTCATGTGTGCTCAATTATCTGTTGGTTTCTGGTTACTTGGCTTAAGAATTGGAACAGAGCTGTGAAAAAATGCACTTTCAGATTACACTTTATGTATATTTTTTAAGATCATAGCCGACAGATCATGTTCTTGGTACATACCACACGACTGCCTTATTAAATCTCATCAAACAGCCCGTATCATGTCTTTTCTGTTTGGCCCTCCTCGGAGCTGCATGCTGCTGCGTTTATCAAGTCTGGACCAAATTCAAAATCTTCCAACAAAGTCTAAATTAGTGTAACAAGATCTGTACTTAGAGACACACGCGTGCCAAAACAAATTGCTCTAATGTTGAGAGACAGAAAAGAAAAGGGTTAGGAGGAATCTAACACCCAGTGAAGATGTAAGCCAGCAGAGGGAGGTAATCTTAGAGCTTCCATGGCCTGGAGGAGCGTACCCCCTGATGTTTAACCCAACTCAACTTGGCAGTTGGCCAAATCGTGAGAACAAATGTTGTGTCTTCTTCAATTAGACTTAGACACAAGTTTCTCTGTACAGCCAAAGCATGGGGGAGATTTCCTAAAAAATGCAGAGTTTACATAAAAAAATAGCACACAACTTTGTGGTATGTCTTAGAAATAAACTGCATTTTATGTGAACTTAATTCAGTCATATCCCTAAGGTTGCAACTCATTTACAGACATCATTTGATCATTTGGTTAATGTAGATGAAGTTAATATAATCCCTTTTAGTCTTTGCATAGCATTCAAATTGCAAACATTATGACAATTGCCATAAGTGACCTATAACAATAGTTCTGCAAGAATTTTCTGAATAGACAAAGAATGAAATTCCATGTTTCTCATTTCTGTCTAGCAGCAGACATGGCAGTGAGATAGATACACCTTTGTGGTGCAGAGTACAGCTGGGTGCAAATTCATCACTTACGTTCATAAACCAAATATGTGTCATATTCAAGGCCAAAAACTGAAATCCATTGCCTCTCTTTAAAGCTTTTCCTTTCCTTGCTAAGCTGATATTTTAGGAAATCCCTTCCTTTGCCCACCAAAGGGATTACAAATACATAGCCCCCTCCTCACACACCTGTGTAGCCTTTATAGCGCTGCAATGTCAAAATCTGCCCGAATTGAAAGTTCATTGCAGTGTCTTGTTGATGTCTTGTGGCACAAGGCGAGGTTTTGAGGCTGTTCTGACTGTCTTAAATATGCAACAAAAAAAATGTCTGCAGCAAGGTTTTGTTGGTTCATTGTTATTGTGACATGTGAGGAAACATAACATTGGCTCAATGGTAGGAGCGATGGTTTTCCAATCTTGAAAGTTGTAGTTTCAATTCCAGGGTTTTCCTCCCATTTGTTTGCTATGTAACCTTGGTCCTTCTAACATGTGTGAATGATATGATTTTGGCATTGAAAATATGAAGCAGGAGTTGTCAAACCAGCACAGTGTTAGCTTAGGATGTCATTTGACCAACAATTTCAACATTCCAACGTGGTTATTGCAATGCTCTTTGCAGCTGTAATGACCCTTGGCTTGGCCTGTGGGCTATAAAGAACATAAATCTGGACAGTGAATGAGAAAGCTAGATGGCATTCAAGATGTTAATTTATTATATTGTATCTTAAGCTAATTTCTGAACAGTCTGATAAGTAGTTTCAGGGAGAGTTCAGACTAACATAATAAACAAAACAACCCTGAAATAAAATAAAACTCCAAATAAAAAACTAGTTAGACAAACCTACAAAAACAACCTACATACCAAGCAGATAAACAAGCGAAAACTGAGACTGAATAAACAGTAGCTCTCCCCTAAAAGCAGTCTGACCAAGCAGTACAACAGGCATTTAAGCCTGTTTAACAAACGGGGGTGTATGGCAGTCAAGTAGCCAAGAGGCACAGAAGAACAGCTTCACAGCCTTTAAATAGGGCACAGGAGATTAACGATTGGCTTGAGATCCATGAAGAAGCACCCAATCTTAGAGGAGGAGGTGGAGCCTACAACAAAACACAAAGTATTACTTCACTGCAAAACAAATATCCACATTGGGGATGTGACACAGCCCAGCTGCTTCACCTCTGCACTGCTCTTCCTACAACTAAAATGATTATGCCATGCTGCGACTAAAGACAGTTTTTTTATTTTTATTTTTTTTGCAGATGTAAGGTCTACCCAGTAAGCTCTTTCAAAGATAAACGTGACACAATTTCAGGGTTGGGCGGATGCTGGACACAGATGGTAGAGAAGATAACTGAAAGTTTTTAGAGACTGAATATGGCAAAATTATACTAAACATTGTTCTTGCCAAAACAAGAAAACTTGTTAGATTTAGAAAATTTATTTTAGTTTTACAGACATGAGCATTTTCCAACAGCACAAATCTTCCCAAAAAGGTTCAATCTCAGTGGTGATGACTTTTGAAGAGTCCAAAAATGTGGCAAAAAACAAAGCCATATTTTTATACTAGTATTTATCTTTGTACTTTCTAATTCCCACATCCATGATTTAAGAAACACACATTTACATTTTTATATTTCTGCATTTCTTTGTGTTGCATTACAGAATTTTGCACATTTTGGTCATTAACATGCAAAGCAATGAGTCTAAGAATCAGCATTTGCCGATTAACAATTTAACCTATGTTATTTAAAATTAAAAAACTAAATAGTAAAGATTACTCCAGGTAATCTTGTGTGGAGTTGTATTAAATCCCCTTCAGCAAGTAATATGACCATCATGAGCAAGCAGCAAAGAAACATTAGTCCAGTCGTTCTTTTAGATTATGTAAGAAACCCTTTCAATTCCTGCAGAAAATGTATTTCACTCAATCATTGAAGCTCTTTGTCAAATATTGCCCCGACTATTGCTTCCTGAATAAAATGGGTTAAAACTAAGATTTCCTGTCTTGGCAGAAGTCCCAACTGAGAACATGTCTCTGCCTGTAGAGAACCACAAAGGCACATCTGCATCACTGCTTTATGACACATTAACATACTACAAAACAAATTCAACAAAATTAAATGCACAGAGCTACTTGCCTTCACTGGAATATCAAAATGCAACAGTTGTGCTGTTAGTGTAAGTCATTAGTTTATAGAACTAGAGTAATTAAATTAGGCTTATCAATAAGTTGGTGGAATGCCCCCAAAACTGAAAAAAAGAATATGTCATCATCAAAATTTCCAGATTAAATCCTCTTTTTTTCAAATCTCTCACTGAATTATCACATGTAAAATCAAAAACTTTCTATATATATGTGTGTGTGTTTTTTTTTACTTTTATGTTTTCCTTTTTATTTTTTTACAAATGTTAAGACATGCTACACTGTGTGTAACGTGGAGCAGGTGAAAGTCCCCTGATAAAGTTAGTGAATTAAACCATCAACATTTGAAAGCAAAAGAAGAGAAATATTTGTTGTTTGATGGGATGAACCTGAGAAATCTGAGAGGATGTTAAATCATATTATTCAGTGCAACAGACATTTTATTGCTTACTGCTTGTTAAATATCAAAGCTCATCAGTAATACTTACAACTATACCGTTCTCCTCCTACTTGTCACAAACAAAGGCTGTTGGCTTAGTTTAATGCCTGAAGGGGTAAGGAGCATGGATGGAATTACTACCCTGACCGTGCCACTTGACACACTCATCTCCTACTACAGGTGTGATGTCTGATATGGATGTCTGAGGAAGACAGTTTTTCTCTTTGTTCTCATCCCCCATTATTTGGACTCTTCCAGGAAAGCTGTATGCCTTGCAATGCCAGTAAAGCATCTTGCACAGAAGTCCCACCCCCATCCTTTGACCCGACACATCAACTGTTACAGCTATGGTTCACAGAGCTACACAACTTTCCCAAAAACATTGTCAGCTGAAAGCATGAAAAAATATATAGGGGATTCATGCTGAACTAAACAAAATGATTCTACACAAGAGAAACTCTATGGTGTAATAATAATGAACAATTTGGCGTTTGTTTTCTTTTAAGTTTCCCTCAATGATATTTTGAATTGCTGAGCAACTTCTAAGCAACGCATCCTAATTATTGCTCTCTCTATATATATTGACCTATATTTCTATATATATATATATATATATATATATGTGTATATAGAGATCAAGTACAATTATCTCTCTCTCTCTCTCTCTCTCTCTCTCT
>CAEFZX010002587.1:0-10671 GCA_903066825.1 Alfaro cultratus | reverse complement strand
TATCTATCTATCTATCTATCTATCTATCTATCTATCTATCTATCTATCTATCTATCTATCTATCTATCTATCTTATTTGGTGAAGATTGTGCAATGTCTTGCAGAATGTTGCACTTAAGATTTAAATTTTCAGTTTTACAAATTTGGTCATTTTAGGAATGTTTCATATTGTGAAATATCTAAGTTAAGCTAACAATAGCCTACTCATTCTAGCTACCAAAGAAGCTTTTTCTTTGAAGGTCAGACCAACAGAAGCAATTGAGTCAAAGGCCTTCCAAAAGACTGTTTCTAAAAGAAGTCTGACAAATAATAGAAAAGCAAATGTTGAGAAATGAGAGCTTAGAAGATTAGAACATTTTATACAGAATGTTAGCATAGTGTTAAAGACAACTCTCAGGGGATAATGTGAGAACAAAGAGCAGAGGAGAGGGTTACTGACTGAGGTCAACTTGTGTCAACCTGAGTTACATTCAGATGAGTGCACTGAGGCTGACCTGTGGACCAAGTGTAAAGCCAGGATCGGCCTGCTTTAAGAGCTCACTTTCATTTGAAATCCTTGATGTCATTATATCTCCAGTGGGCCATGAGCCTTCAGTTGACAGCCTCTCGGCTTGACGACATTATCATTTTCTCTGTGTCAAAGATTTCCCAGTTTGCCTGCATGTGTGAAGTCACACATTGGTGATCTGCTGACAAATTATTCTGTTCATAAAGTCTGGACAATGAGACAAATTCCAGCTTCAACAAAGTCTGTTTGAGTGCTAATGACATCTGTTGAGCCAATGGGGGTCCAAAACAGTTTTCTTTCTAATCAAATCTAATTAAAACCTAAAAAAAAACCCAGAAACAATCTTTGGACAAAAGTTTCTGAGAAACTGTTTAATCAGGCATTTACTTTGGATGGCATTAAATTGGCCTCCAGAATTAAAGTAAAGAGTCTTGTTGTCATATTTTACCATGTTTTGTTATTTGAATACTAAACTTGATTTTAGGGCTTTTGTCTCTGGATTATTGCTAAAGTTAGCCTGCACCAAGTGGAAAAACTAGTCCATACATTTATGCATTTGTTAATTTAATGCTGGAGTATTTTAATTCTTTGATTACAGGAAAACCAACAAATTCAGTGAAATATTTTCAATTTACACAAAATACTACGGTAAGCATTCTGCCGAAAAAGAGATATTCTATTTCTCAAACTTTGGCTAAATCCAGCATATTTTTAAATTCTCCTTTTTAAATACAATTATCAGAGAACTGAATATTCCATATGAGTTAAATAATTCAGAAATTCCCAAGAGTATGAAATTATATATTGCCAACAAATATAAAAGACACATGCTACTAATAATCACAGTCATAATGTAGATTGCAAACAAAAATCCTAAATTAATCGCATTGTATTGATACAAACTGCTTTATAATATGCACCAAAGAAAAATATGTCATTAATTGATGGTACATAAATGCATTGAATTGAACTAAATTAAATAAAAACTGAGTCAGGTTTAAAACGCTATGCAAAGAAAGTACTATTTGAAGAAATAAAGATAGGTAATGTTCAAATATTTTGTTAGATAGCCACCTTGTGGTTAAATTGAATACTACATGCTTTATGTGCATTGCATTACTTCTTCACATCTCAGTCAACAACTCTACATTGTTTTTTTGTTGTTGTTTTTTTTCAGATACAAGGATTTATACATCCTACCTTTCCTAATGTTTTACATTTTCTGAAGTCAGTAATGTTACCAAAATATGAATAAGATCATTTTTAGAATATTATTTTGTATTATTTCATGTAAAATAAATAATAAAACTGATGCTTTTTCTTGAAAAGCCAAGAATGACTGAGCAAGCATAGTAACATTCATTATTGTCCTTTATGTTAAGGACAATAAATCAGAGCTGTTTAGCAAAGAAGTGGGGGTTTGGGTAGACCAGGACATCGGGTAAACAGAACAGAATAAGTAAAAAGGCATTTTGTCTTTGCCTCAGAAACTATATGGCAAAGCCAATGGTGCAAATGCACAACAAGATCTGCAGGATTCACAGCAAATTATTATAAGGTGATGATTAACTTAACCTGTACCAAATTACTTGTCTTAATATACATAATTGTACCCAAGAACAAAAAAAATTCTTAACTTGTTGCCTTACGTCGGTTATTTGAGTAGAGTAAAACCTGCCGTGGCAATCCAAAGAGAGATTCTGATAAAACTGGTCCCTAATTGTCTCCTCTTTAGATCTAGATTAGGTCCTAGCTCTGCAGAAAGACCTCACCATGCCTCCTGAAATCTCTTCTGATAGCGATGGTCGTTCTTTCTTTCCCAACACTGAACTTCATGGCCTCCACAACTTTGTAGAGACGTTGCCCTTTCTTCCTGCCGCCCAGCACACACGATGAGATTCCTCAGCGCACACAGTCACACAGGCTTTTAGAGACTCATTAGCGCCTACTAATACAATAAGTGTCACCTTCCATTTCATGGTGCTGTGTTTGATATCAAGATTGGAAACTAACCAAGTCTGTTCAAGATGGGCATCATACCCCCCTCATGCACTGTATTGTCTTTCAGGCACAATGTTGAATTGTATTCTCCTTGACTACATTTTTTTTAAAATTTCAACGTATTCTCTTCATACATGTAAATGCACAAACAGATTTCTCACAAAAAACAGCTCACCTCTGGTGTATACATTCTTAGAAAAGGCAGAAGTGACATGCATTTTGTTAATTTGACTGTAATTTCAGGGAGAGTTGTTTAAAACTCTACCCTAACCTCCAACCTGCTGTCTTGCAACTGATGATCACATGCGGCATTGTTAGCAACTCCTAATTAAGACCCTTAATTCTCCATGCCGTCGCCTGACTGTGGCTGTGAGCTCACGTGAAGGCCTGCTTGAAACAGCATGGGGGAAGACACTTATATCAAAAACGCAGTGTTGTTTTTTCCCCTGTAGTTTAATAGAAAAAAAATAAACAAATCATCGTAAGCTAATATTTAGAGATGGACTAATCAGAAACATTTGTGAGAATTTCTGATGTCCACTATTGTAAAGTTCTAACATGCCAATACAATTTGAATGGATTCCTATGCAGAATGATTTTGTAGTTTCTGCATAAACAGAAAACCTAACTGTCCATAACAGGGATTTTCAAAGTATTAGAGAGATATCATCCAGTAAAAAAAAACTCCCAGGGCTTGGCAGACAAAACTGTGGTAGAAGAACATCTTCGGATCCACAACATGGAAATCCCAACTTTAAATAATCACAGTTATGCTTCCTCCTTTATTTTATTTTCCTTGGCCCAAACTTTTCTGGTTTATTTTTTTTATTCTCATGTCACCCCATGACACCAGCAATATGACTCCCTAGGAGCCGATGTCTCATTATTGCACATCTCTGCACACATAACTGACCAGTTAGAGCTGAGGTAAGATGGGTTCACTGATGAGAAATAAAAGATAACAATCAGTCAATTGTAAAATTGGTCATGTACTGTCAAAAAACCTACTAATATTATACTATGGTTGTAAAAAATGACTACGTTTTCTTCCTTACTGTATATACTGCTTTAAAAAAATGTAGTGATATTCTACATTAATAACTAATACTAATTGTAAGTAATACTTAAGTTGCTACATGTTAAAAGAGCTAAAGCCTTGCTAACCAATGTACAGATGATTACAATAGTATGTTCTGTCTTTGGCCAAAAGCTTTAGGCTCTTCACTCTGGCAAAAAGCTTACTGTCTACTGTGAGCAGCATATGCTCTGAAGACCTGCAACAGATGAGTTCAAAATAAGCGTGACATTTGTTAAACAGGCGAAACCCCACAACACCGACATTTGACAACATGATGGGGGTAAGTAATCATTGAGGCCTTCACTTAAACAAGCAGCAATTATTCAGGTCTGGTTCAAGCCAAAGCCACTCTGCTGATCAAATGGAGGAGATTTGTACCATCAACTGGGAAGTTTTGACAGATTTTAATCAGACAAACATAGTTGAGAAAGTACAACTCAGCTTTTGAAGGGGTTAAAGGTATATGATAATGATTAAAACTGTTTCAGTATCAGCTCTCTATCACCAAGCCTATGCCTAAGTCTATGAATTCCTTCCTCATGCACTTGTACTCCTCTTTACGTGCAAACAAACCTTCGACCCCACTCCTTCCTGTCCAACAAAGGTAGCAATAATGGCGAGTGAGGCATGGCGAAGAACATGCCAAGGAGCCCCCTCCACTCCATCCGCCTCCCTGTGCCTCTACCCACTATCCAGAACCATTTGGACCACAGGGAATGGGTTAATCACATTAGAGGCCCAGAAGAGAGATGGGAAGTAGACAGTACCGTGACAGCCGGGGTAGCACTGGCACGACTAATCCCTTTAGGCTGAGGAAAAAAGGGGGACGCCATCTCGCCTACGAGGCTAAGAAAGAAAAATACATTTTCCCAGGAATGAGTTCACCTGTATGGTAACACAGCGAAGTTGGCCTGTTGATGCCTATTAGAAGAAACAATCACACTTGGCACGCACGAGTGTTTTTTTCATGCTGGGCATCACGTCATTGTCAGCGGCTGAAAAAGAATCAGCAGCAGACAGTGGCATTGCATGAGATCCTCTTTCATGCCACAGTGAAGCAGCTCCTTTCAACCCCGCGCTATCAGTCTCGCAAACAGTGAGAAGATGGGGAGGGGTGCTGTAAGGAGGACAGAGCCCATTTCATCTGCCATTGTAAGTGCACCCGAGTTCAACCTTAATGTAAACCTTTGCAGGCAGGATATGAATGGGATGTTCTCCATAAAAACACATCCTGCTGGGTAATCCGGCAGATGGCTTCAGCTGCGGACACTACAAGAGAGGCCGGCCACTGTGGGAGTAGCAGGGAAAGGCCGATCAGCAGCCACTCTTAGGGAGATGTGATATCGGGATTCTTAACTCCCCTTAGCAACGCTGGGAAGAAGAGCCGTCAGTTTAGATCCATCAAGTTCTCACTTAATCTCGCTCACCACTTTTTTTTCTCTGAGTTTTCCCCTTTTTTTTGTATCTTCCCCTTTTGTTGCGGGGATTAAGCCAAGTGGTAAAACAGAGATTTAATGATCTTTCCATGGCTATGTGCACCACTTAAACCATGAAACAAACAAGTTGAGGCATTCTAAGAGTCACCCCCTATAAAGACGGCTGCTCAGGAACTGTGAGGCTTTTGATACAGCCTTAAGCTGCTGCTGATGATTTTTTTTTTCCTCTGGTGCCGAGCTCTGCTATGGGAAAATTTAAAGTGTTGTAAAAAGCCATTGTAAACAGACTGAGAAGAGAACAGTTGGGGAAACTTCTTGACAGCTTTGTAATGATATCGCTTGGTGAATTTCAGTTGTTCGTAAAAGCAGAAAATTCATTATCCACATAAAATGATCACAAAATAGTAAATATTGGCCATGTTTTAGGTTTGCAGTTGTCCATCCAATCTGTCATCTTGCACATTTGTCCTTGGAGGGTCACCAGGGAGACAAGTCCTGCCTCCAGCCATCATCAGATGAGGGGCAGCAACAGACATGTCGCCAGTCCACCACAAGGTTTCCAGTTGTGTCATGCTCTTTCTATTTTTTGAAATTGAATTGAACAATGTTTATATACTTGTGAAAATCATGTATTCAGTTTGCCAATGTCTATTATCTAAAATCCCAATAAAGCAAACAGAGGTCTGAGTTACTCTCCTGCAAGGCGCTGAAAGATTTTTTGAAAATGTTATACATTGATATACATTAAAACATTTTTGGCAAGCGCAAACATGAAAAGAAGACCACAGTGTTAACTGATAATCCTACCACAGCTTTGTGTGCAATTCTCAGTCTTTACTGGTAATAACTGGGAAAGGTATTGGCTGTGGTCATTATAAAATAGCACTAGAAAGCCATAATAGGAGGACAAATATCAGAAGAGGGACATTCAGTGTGTAATGGAAGGTAGAGGTGTATGTGTTAATGCCTATGTGCAGTAAGTGGGTAAACTGGTTGTTGGCTACATTATGTGACACCAGCAGGGTCAATGATGGTGAAAATGAGGACTGTAAGCACTGTAGCACAGGGGTTAATAGTCCTGAGCTGGCTTTGAGATTATGTTTTCTGTAGTATGGAAGACTCATACATGTAAAATGTTGTTTCCAGGTTTAATGCCAGTAAAACTCTCAGAAATAGACAATGGCTTTTGAAGTACAGCACAGAAACAGAACTGGGACTAACCATGAAACTTTGTTCAGAAATGTTTTCCCCAAGCAGTGATTTTTAAAAAAAAATCTCATTTTGCTTTTGATATTTTTGTAACATACTTAGCATATGTGTACCCAGGTCGTGCACAGACTTGCAATGTTAACTTTTATGCTTTGCCAGATATCTGACTGCATGAACAGCCTGGGGGATGTGGTTGAGTGCAATCATCCACAGGAACTGGAAATCGTTTGAGAAACAGAGCTCATCTCAGAAACACAAATCAAGCTTTCTTACAACATATTAAACTTTTAAAAGTGATGTTTTAAATTATTTCAGAGCTCCCCCCTGCAAGTTCCTAGAAGGAACAAAAAAAACAAATAGTGCTCACTGTAAATTATGACTGCAAAATCCAAATGAAGTCCCATGTCCAGACATACATTCACATAGAAACGTCTTCTCCTTGGGAACATTTTGTTAAAAAGAAAATCATTTTGTCTCAAATAACCATATCATCTTCTAGACAAATTAGTTGCATAAATTAATAGGTTTGATTTAATGTTACAGTTAAGTGCTTAGAAAACTGGTATCTTATGGGTTCAGTTGGGTGAAACTTGAAACAAAATCACTCACAATCAACAGAGAACATTAAGGTGAAATCACAAAAACAGCCATGAAATTATCCCGTGTCAAATTTAGTGAGAAGGTTGCAGGTTTGTTATGAATTGTATATAGAAAGAAGCTACTTGGCTAAAGCTGATAATCAGGGTTTCTACATATTATCGTTCAAAATTGCATTACATTCTTGACTTAACTTTTCCTTAATTTTCTTTTTCAAATATTAAATTATTATGTTCATTCCGAGTCTATGGCAAATATATTAGATTTTCAGGTCAGAACACAAAAAAATTGAGATAAACAAATTCCTTCCCTTTTGTTTTGAGAGGGTTCAGTTGCAGTTCAAGAAAGAGAACATCATATGCAAGTTTTTAATCTTTAATCACAGTCAATATAGAGTTCAGCTAACGGGTCTATTTCCTCAAGAGGAGCGGGAGCATTTGTAGCTTGTGCCTTCTTTTGGACAGGATTCCATCTTTGCATGATCTTTCTTCCAGGCTAAAAACAAATAAAACGCTTAGTTTTTACAGTTAAAATAATTGAAATAAAATTATTTTATATTTTGGGTCGAACTAGGAGTCTTGAGAAATGTTTGTACAAAAAACAAACTGTCTGATGACAGCAAATCAGCAGTGGATAACTCTCAAAGTGTATATTTACGTTGAATGGGTTATATATAACACACTTAATGAATTCTGGCACTGTGTATTATACTGATATAAACTGATAAGACAGTATCAGTGGTTGTTTTTATCATTTTAGAGTGACTCACAACTTTCCTGTTCTCTCCCGAAGCTCGTTTCATGCACTTGGTCATTTTTACTTTCTGCTTCTCCCTCTCCTCCCGGAGCTTTTCCTCATGCGCCCTGGAATGTGAAGAGGTGCCATAAGACAGACAGTTAAACTAAAATTCACAAATAAGATCACTTATCTCAGATGGCAAATTTTAGTCATTGATATTGAAATTCTTTCTAAATATTATTTTATTGTTTTCATTTAAAGGGTCAAGTTTCTTAACCACTTAAACTAAGGTTTAACCCTCTCAGGCTCAAATTAAGTTCTAGTTGCAGGAAAAATTTTATATTTGGAGAAAATGATCATATGGGGTAGTAATATACAATTCAGACTTTTTTTCAAAATAGTCAAAAATGATCAAACAAATCATCAAGCAAATCTGCAACATCTGCCTGGAGAGGGTTAACTGGTTAGGAATTCACTGGAAAGCCGCACCAGCCCCCCTAGAAATGCTATAAGGATAAGAGTGATTGGAAAATGGACACTCTTTTTGTTTCTCTATCAAATAAAATCCCAATCAAAAACAGTCAAGCTTGTTGTAGTAACATTGCAAGAGAAATAAATGTTTTTGGAAGACATTGCATGTAAATCTGACTTTTCAATGCTTTCCCATAGTGAGGGAAACAAACCTTGTTCTCCTCTCTCCATCCTTGATTTCCCACAGTGTCTCAAACATATCTCTAGGGATTTTCTCAATTTGCTGGAGCAAGAGGTTCATACGGTGCTCAACAGTGCAAAGCTTTTCCAAAGTTGCTTGATTGACAATCCGGTTCTCGAAGCAGCAAAGGTAAACTTCTGTTACCTTCTTACCCAGAGCCACTAACAGTATATCCTGTGTTAAACAAGAAGAGAGTTATACTTGACATTGACAGGACATTTTATTTTATTTTATTTTATTTTTTATTTTTGCAGCGCTCTAAACTCCCCATGCTGATTTTTTTTACCTCGTCTTTTGTTTCTAATGAGTTATGGAGCTGAACCTGCTTTCTGAGCACGACAGCTCTCTTCTTTTCCATTTCAATTCTGCTCTCCAAGTTGCTTTCTTGCAGTGTAAGTTTCTTCTCATCCTCTTCCCTTCACAAATACAAGGCAGATTTTGGAGTTATGTGTCTTTCATATCTATCATTTACTTGGCTTTGGTTTAAATTAACATGTCACCACATGCCACTGAAAATTTTATGTGTCCTATGCCTCTTCTTTGAAGTGTCTTGCTATAAGACTGGTATGTCTAAAACCACTTTCTAAATAAAACGTTCACATTCTCACATTTTAATTTTGGTGGTTTCCAAGGTCTGCTCCAGTATTTTATCCATTTCAGTGGCGTTCTCTATCAGAGAAAGGATCTGATCAGTTAACTCCGATGGCAAAACCACAACCTCAAAAGGATCAGAGAAGTAGATCTCGACTATCCTCTGCAAAGAGAAGGGAAGGAAAACCAAATTGCATCATTGAACAATAAAAAATAGGAAGTGTTTTTGTTTTGAGCTCTGATTTAGGTTATAAATAACCTCGTCACCGTCGCTGTCATTAGGCACAGCTGAATCTGTTGATCTGAGAATGCAAAAGAAATTAAATTGATGAAAAAAATTTTTAAAATCAGCCAGTAAAAATTATAGTAAATAAGTAGAGTTTATAAAATGTGCCTCACCCTTTGAAAGATAGTGAGGCAAAATTAAAATTATCATGCTGTGAAAACATGATATTTTTACTTAAGCCTCTTCTGGGTTCCAATTTTGATGTTCCAATTTAAGAAAAACAATACAATCTATGCTAAGATTTCTAAAATATCTAAAAATTATATGTCTGATATTTAGATATTTTAGATGTTTAAAAAAAATATATATAATTATTATAAGAAATCCTTAACAATAATAATATTGTAAAAATACTTTGTTCACGATTACTGATTGACACTAATTACTACCACTAATGATAATAATGGATTTATGTGTTTTAATGAGCTGCCTTTTTGTACTAAAACAAATATTGGAATACAATTTGAAGAATATTACTCAATCTTATACTGAATTAATTCTAACAATGAATATATAATTTTGCTATGCATTTTCTGCTTTGAATTTAGCTTTTAAGTCACCAATATCCTGTTCTTAATTAACAGCATGTACCAGATATGAAAACCTTGCAGTCAATTTCAGTAAGGCTTTAATTTAATAATAATTAAATAATTAATTTATTTGCTGTTTTTGATTCACAACGATGACAAATGTGACTGTATATGCTAGTTTATAGGTTTTGAGGCAGAGATCCATAACAATTTAAACAAGTTGATTAACTGTGTTAACTTACTGTGTGTCTGTCTGTGATGTGGGCGATGTGGACTCTGAAGGCAGGGTTTTATCTGAACTGGATGTTGGAGCTGCTCCCACACCTAAGTTAACATCAGATGTACAACATTTATTTATACAGCAAAAAAACTAATAATAATAATAACATTGTTTGTAATTTATTCTTTACTTTAAGCCTTGAAGAACATTTGATGTCTGAAGATATTTTCTTAGGGATCCTGAACTAGCAGGATCCCTGAACTAGCACAATAACTGTGCAAATTATTGATTTGCACAATAATTTGCAATTATTTGTGCAAATCAATATATGCACAAATAATTTTCCCAAATGAACTTGCAAAGTTAACCTTTCAGAAAATTTAGGGATACTTTTTGCTACTATTTTTGAGTTTATTTAGCAGTGTATTATGTATACTTGAAATTTGCCAGAGAACATTTTTTGAACAAAATTTTAAATTGTTGTGTCAGGTTCTGAAATTAGCCTAAAAAGATTAAGTTGCACAAGAATCCACACATTCCACACATTTGTTCTTGAAGAGAAAAAGTAGTTATTTTATGTCTATTGTCAGGAGTTTTTGTTCTTATTTTATACCCACTAGATGGCGCCAATTCCTCTTTTTTTTCTACTGTTTTCCGGTGTGTGCCTTAAAAATGTGTTAGGTGTGTATCATGGACCCTCAAAATGCAATTATTTTATATTTATATTTCATTTTAAAGGATTACCTCATTTGAACTTGATATATA
>CAEFZX010002584.1:0-53236 GCA_903066825.1 Alfaro cultratus | reverse complement strand
ATATATAAATAAAAACATGTAAATGCATATATTTCAAATACGTTCTGTGTGTAAGAAATTTATAAAATATGTTGTTCTTTTTGAACTGACTTTATAAAAAGTTAAAAACAGGTGATGGTACTTTAATTTGTCGAGATGCACCTGTATACAAGCAGTTTTGATGGTGAACAGAGAACTGAAAGCAATCATAAATCTACATCAAGAGCTGAAAGGCGCTGTAAGTGCAGGCAAACAATCTTGCCATTGTTTCTGTGGTAACAACAACAACATTACAACATCCTGCTGGGTGACTAACTCTCTCTCCTTATGTGTACCACAAGGAGAACACAGAGGCTTTTCTACAACATACAAAACCTTGCTGAAAGTCTTAAAAGCAAATGAAGTGTTGCCAAAAGTTTTTGCAGTAACTGAGCTCATTTCTGCTAAAATAAAGTGGCTGTTGGATTACATAATAAGTTACTTTATTTGAGGTCATCCCTTTGTGCCTCCCATCTGTTATCTGCCAGCTCTTTACAACCATTTGCTTCCCCCCCCCACCAACTACATCTGCATGGATCTAATTCACATAAACAGTGGAACTTGCAGATAAAATGGCTCTCAGTCACTTTCTTGTTTTATTTTGGTTTCTAAACAGCAAAACAAGAGAGAAAAGATGACCTGTAAGAACTATTATTAAACGATTTATAGCTTAGACTAAAATTGGAGCTTTTGAACATTTTAGTAAGTTATATTTGGGAATTTGCATTCACAACTGAAGAAGAGGGCTCTTTAAAAAAAAAGCTTTAGTTTCTAAATCCTAATATAAAAACATAAAATTAGACATTCTCAACCTTAACCTCATATCAAATGTAATCTGAATATGTTTTAGTGCATATGTTATGCCAGCAGTTATAAATCCTAAGAAAGAAAGATGAAATAATGCTAAAAATCTTACAAAACACCAGATTTTTTCCACATAAAAAAAACCTTTGCCATAAAATAGATTATTTAAATCAATATAGAAAGAAGACAAACACCATTTATACCAGCAATAAAACGTGGTGGGTTTCTAGTGACCAAGAATTGTTTTTGATGACAGTTATCAAAGCTACACCAAAGCTAAGCAACCCCAATCTGGATCGCAAGATCTATGTTGACATCTTCCATCTTACCAAAATGGCAACAGTGGATTCACACAAAAATCTTGGCAAGTGCGTCTGCGCCAGCGCTGGCGATGAAGGGCTGGGAAGGGTGGAAGGCCACGTCGTGAATGGCCTCGTCGTGCTTCTTCCTGTGGGCGGTGATTTCCTGCACGCACGTCCTGTTGTCCAGCATCCACAGACGCACCGAGCAGTCGTGGCCTGCAAGAGGTAAAGGGCAGGTGAAAGGTGGGGAAGTGTGTTCAGGTCTTGTTATACAACATCATTTTAAATCATCGTTTAAGACATTTTGAGTGAAAATAATAATTGGTTGTCAGTGATAAAATGGGATGATAATTAAAATTGATCTTTAGTGTAGTTTCTTCAGTCAATATCTTAAGTCAAGCTGGGCAATACGTACTTCCAGAGATGAGGTAAGTGCCTTTAGGGTCTGTAGTGAGGCATGTGACAGCATCCAAGTGAGCCACCATGGAGTGGACAACTTTACCTGCACAAACACATCAGCAAACTGGGATTAATCTGGGTCTCCAGAAGATTTAGGTTGTACTCGGGGAGCAACAACAGAAGATATCAAGCAGGTACCAGTCCTGTTGTCCATGAAGCGGATGATGCGGTTCTCATGTGCAGTAATGGAAACGGGTTCATTTGGGTGACTGACGACGCGATTGATTAGTTCACTGCCTGCAAGGAAAACATACATTCAAATGGTTCATGTATTTAGCTAATTGTTTGTTCTTGAGGCAGCAGGAAAAGGTTGTTTGTAGTGGAAAACTAGGGAGACAGATTCTCCGAACGTACCATCTTTCGTTTGCGTCTCTAGCGCAGTGATGCTCTGCTCTGTGTTGAGGTCATAGAGCAGCGTCTCTCCGCTGTCGAACGACACCACCACCTGGTTGGGGTCAGTGGTCACAAAGGCCACAGACGTCGGGGTTCCGTGCTCTGAAAATACAATGTTTTCAAAAATAAAACCACACAAAAATACACAATGGGAAATTAAGTGGAATGAAAATGTGCACAGGAAGAAGTGCTAATTTTCTGAGAAACAAAATTTGGGTTTTTCTCTTGCATTAAGCCTTATTCAGCCAAATTAATATTAAGAAAAATTTGAAATAGAGTCCACAGTGTAATGGGTTTTCAAAATGTACTACTTTCCATTTTTGAAATGAAATACAATGAAAAATAAACCTTTTGATCATATTTTTAATTTATTGTGATAAACTTACGTTTTATAAACACAAAAAATGGCAAGACATAATAACAAACGTCAAGGAATGCTACTTTTTAGAAGAAATCAGTAGTTTTCTGCTCTTTTAAGACACAATTTTGCAATGTTTTGTTGTTGCTTTGTCAGATAAACCCATTCTATTTCCCCTCATCTTGTGGCAGAAAACAAACCCACAACAACACCATTTCCTCTGCTTGTCTGTTTTGAATGTTATAGTTACTTGTTACATTACTTGTTATGTGTTTTAAAAATAAATGCAGTTTGCTGCTTTTATGTTGCTTGACTCTTTTCAACCTCCAAAAGCCGATCTCTACCTCTCTCCTTGTTGAAGACGGACATGCAGGGAGATGAGTTCTGAGGGTCCCAGAGGCGAATCGTGCCATCGGCTGAGCAGGAAGCGAGACGATGGTGAACCAACGAATACGTTAGACCCCAAACGCTGTCCTCGTGGCCGTCCAGCACGCTGCTCTGAATGCCAGGATCTGAAGGGAGACCCGCAGTTTATTAAAACTTAAAACACATACTTGATGTGAGGATAACAGCAAATTTTAAGATTTTGTAAACTATGTTTTAGGTCATTTTTGAAATGTGAGCTTAAACAGGGTAGATGTTAGATGTTTGTGAACTCCAGTTTTAAATGCATGAGTAAAATAGTGTAGGGGGCAGCAAATGAGAACTAAATGAAATTCAACATGAAGATTTTTTTTCTCCCTAGATTTAGTTTTTTTAATTAACCTTATAAATAACAATCCACAGTCAATCATAAAAGTTGAGAAATTATGAGTTTTCTTTCTTTTTTTTACATTATTTAATAACTTTCCAAAAATAAAATTACTGCCAGCCTTCTCTGATTCACAGCATTTGGACTTTATGCTTCAGCCAGAGTGAAAGACCACAGACTGCTGGTCAGTCCATAATTTATATACAACATAAAAAACAATGTAGTTCACCCTTGCACTTCATTCTCCTAAATGGACAGCAGGTGGCAGATTTCTGCTACTTACAAAAAAAAGCAGTTTGTAGTCTCTAAGTTGACAACTCCTTTTAAGCTCATCTAATTTGCTCCCTAATTTTTAAATGTCTCTGCTAACGTACAAAATTTTAATTTCAAAATGCTCAAAATTCTTGCAGCTTTTATAACATTCTGAACTTTTGTGCACAATACAGATAATGGATTAACCAATAAAGCCTCGAAACTCAATTTCAGATTCACTTTCCATTTTTCACCCTACTTATGCAGACGTGAAAAATCAAAACACAGTGTAGGAGACCTGGATATGCTTTATGACCAACGGAGACCCATGAAGCTGAGCAAACTGTGACGTCTCACCGTAGTTATCATAAGGATCTACGTTGAGGTCGGGCATCTTCCAACATCTGACGCTTCCATCCAAACCTCCGCTGAAGCAGGACTCTCCGTCGTCACTCATGGTCAGCGACAGCACCGCTCCACTATGAAAACACAGACAGATGACAGTGGCTTGTTTTCAGGGGGAAAACAGTATTACTAGTTTTTTACACGTAAGAGACTGAACTCACCTGTGTGCCCTGAAGGTGTAGATGGGCTCAACATCCAAAGCTGCATTCCTGTAGAGAAATACAACTTGTTATAAGTGCTTTATACTTCAAATTCTCAGCTCTTTTTGCCCCTATGGAGTCTTAAGAAAGTATATATACATATTGAACCTTTTCACATTTTGTCATACTATAACCTCAAACTTCAGTGATTCTACTAGGATTTTATGTGACAGATCACAGGAACATATAATTGTTAAATGGAAGGTAAATGGCACTCAAAAGTTTTTGAAAACAATGTGAAAAAGAAATTTGGGTCTTTAACTCTAATTCTCCTAAGTAAATGAATAATCTGCCTTCAGAAATAAACCAACTAGTAAATAGATCCCACCTGTGTGTAACCTAAATCCAGCTGTTGTGTGAAGGCCACAGAGCATTACCAGTAACAGAGCAAAGATGTTCATGGGAACTCTGGAGGAGCTGCTAGTCATGCACTAAGCAAATCTGGTTTTATAGAAGAGCTGGATAAACAAAGCTAAAGGAAGCTAAATAATTCAGGCTTTCATTTATGAAAAACAAACTGATTCTTATTCCACTTTATAATTATGCACCACATTTTCTTGGTATATCTCTTAAAATCTCAATGTAGCTTGACAAAACTTGTAGAATCAAAGTGAAGTGCAACCCTTTGCAAGTCACTGTATTTCGTTCTCTTACTTTTTTGAGTGCATGGCCTTGTTGAGGTTCCACAGCTTTAGCGTGCCGTCCTCAGACGCCGTGAGCAGCACTGCTTGGCTGGGGTGGAACGTCAACGCCCGGATGGCGTCAAAGTGGCTGCGCAGAGTGAAACGAGGATTCCAGGTCTTCTTGAACTCCTCTCTGTTGTCCTGCATCTGGTGGGGCGCAAAATAAAAGTGAGGCACGTGTTATTATTGAGTTATGTGCTGCTTCACATGCTGAACAGAGGGTTGACCGGGTCAGGTGTGTATTTACATCGATGGAGAGTTCATTGTCGTTGGCGACGGTGAGATCCGCCAGTTCACCCAGGTTCATGTCGCCTCCTCCAACAGCGTCCATAATAAAGACATCGGAGGAGAATCCCAGGGCACCACCTGCAGGTCAAACGTGGAAAAGCATGTTACCCCTCATTGTATTAAAAAAACATGACTTTATAAATGCTGCAAGTTCTCCATAGCGAAGAACTTTAGAAAGCTGTGCTCTTTTATTCTGGGTGCATTACTCCCACACAGTGTACCAAAGATAGCATTTACAGGTGTAGGCGTAGTCTTCTAACACAAGCTTTAAAACTGAGAAAATTAAGTTTGAATTTCAGTGTCCAAGTTACAAGAGTGTGTGGGAGTACACTGGTGAAATTACTCAGGTGTGGATTTTTTTTTTTTCCTTTTTGATGAGTATATTAGAATAAACCTCACCTTCCCCGGAGCGAGCCTGTCCCGATACAGATGGGGGCGGAGATGGTTTAGGTGGGAAGTCCGACATCATGCCTTGCAGCTTGTTCCTGCGGTTTTCTGAACCCGGCGAGAAGAGGGAGAAAGGAAACATTCAGTCAGTTCTGAGAAGCGCCGAAATGACGGAGAGGCCAGCAGATGAACCAAATGAAAGGAGAAGAAAAGCGGAAAAAAAGACACACTACATACCTTAAATATACATATAAGACCCTCAACTACTTTACATCCACTTTCATGGGTGAAACAGCTACATGGTGTATTTATGGTTTCAAGGAATGAAATGTGAGCACATGACCAGTGAAGGCAGCATGCGTGATCACCTTTTCAAGCTGCACAATATACAAGACAAAGATGGCAGCCACACAGATCTAAAGATCGTGAAACAGGACAGAGAGACAGGCGGTTGGGAAAAAAGAGCTCGGTTTTATTGACGAAAAAAGATGCCAAGACACAACAGGACGTAGGAGGTAAAAAGGTGAGCGAGTGGAGGCAGAGAAGACAGTCGGCAGTGATCCTGGCAGTGCTGACAACTACGATAGCGGCGTACCTATCTCCCGTCCATCGCCCGAGATCCGGGCCTCTCCCGCCCCCTCCCCATTCTCCCCCGAGCCCAGAAAGTCAAATTCATTCAGGGCGTCTTCTGAGTCGTCCTCGTCCTCCTCATCCTCCGGGTCTAGATCTGTAGTCATGGGCTCTGAACTTATCTGGACAGCAGAAAAAAAAAAAAAAAAAGAGATACAGTTGGTGTGACGAGCAGCTTGTTATTTGTGACAACTCATCAGGCTCAACTCACTGATCTCACCTTTACACGGGGCTTTTTGATTTTGCGTGGACCGTCGATGCAATCAGTGGTCATGCCTTGGAAGTCATCTTCCTCGTCACTGTCTTCTTCATCGTCATCCTCGCAACCGGGAAGGAAGGGGATCTTGTCGAGCACCGAGCTGCCGACGCTCTCCTTGGAGCTTTCTTTGCCTGCATTCCTGTTAAAACATACAGAGAGTTACATTTTCACACAGCTCAACAGTGTGAAAAGATAAAACAATTATGTAAAAACAATTTTGTTTGGAGTTTACACAGCATTTGTAATGTTGTGATTAGTTTATATTCAGCTGAAGACACAAAATTCTTTCAGGTCCTTATGATGGTCTCTACATTTGCTTCACTGGGTCACGCATCAGGACCATTTTACGTCGCAACTCAAAGAAAATCCTAAAATTTCCATGCAAAATAATGGAATTAAATTTTTCACCAACTCTACAGTGTGTCTTAAATCACTTTTGGCTACTTGCTCTTTACACAAATGTACTTTTTTGTGGGGGTCTGGTCAAACATGAGCTCTCTATATCTAAATATAACTTGAAGAATGGAATACACTGTGTCTTTACTAAAAGCAGAACTTCAGTATGTTTATTTCTATTTTTACAAAAATAAAATAAACATATTTCGATTTTTAACCCTGTGTATGAAGCAAATCACAACTTCAATACAGTTATCTAAAGAAAAAAAAGCAGATAATAAAATTCCCCCCTTTTTATCTGAATGAGTGCTAATTTTAGTCAGTAAATCAAAATCAACAATATTAATATTTCAAATGTTAAATTACAGTTTGATGTGTGAAAGGTAAAAAAATGACATTTTAATATAAATCATTGTAAAACCACTGCATTTATAAAGCATTATTAGGCAAGAGCTGGGATACTTTATAAAAACTGTAAACAATAAAAGAAGGAAAAAAGTCTGGAAAAAATCTAACATTTTTCATTCTCAACTTTCCTTCTTTCCTGCTAAAATAAAAAGTTAACACTATATTTTTCAGACTCTTCAATACTGCATAAGAACTCTGGATTTTAGTCACCATAATTTCAAAATGCCTTCAACAGGGTCTATATCTAATATCCAGGATCAGAATATTAAGACTTATTTAAAAAAAAAAGAATATTTTTTTAACTTTTTAAGCTCCAACTTTTAAGCAAAGACAGCTGTAAGACAGTAAGCCAGATTTTATTTTGTCTAGGTAAAGGTATTTTATTGTAACTTTATTTTAAATACTGTTTTGACCTCTTTCTCTTGTTTCTATTAAACATTTGTATGAGTCATCCAATGTTATGATTACAACCCGCAGTACCTCACTGCTGTGATTGCAAGTTGCAACAGTAAAAATGTCTCACTTTTTAATTTGTTCTTCTATTTGTCTGACCAACAATGAGTCTCCAGCCACTCTGGGTTCTGGTTCCGGACAGCTGTCGCTCGATGGGGGCCCGTTGGCCTCTGGGCTGCTCCGCCCCAGCAGGGAGCGCACACGTTTAGAGCGCATGTCCAGGATGGTGTCTGAATAGCCGACTTCCTCAAGGTACCTGCGTTACAGGGGCAAAATTCTCAAAATGGTTCGTAGAAAAAAAGGTTCTTGAATCTTTGACGTGAAAGTCATGGCATACTTGCGTAGTAGTTGACGACCTTCTTTCCATGACATTTGATTGGGTGGCTCGGAGTCGGTCTCAGCTGGTCCATTGGGAACTAAGGAAATGAAGGCATAACGTAAATCATGTAATACATCCACATAACTAACTGGATTAGAAAAAATTAAAAACATACGCTGATCTGCCTCCATCTCAGGCTTCTTGTCTCCAGGACTCTGGTCACTTCCAGATTTCAGCTTCTGGTGCTTAGCCCTGGAAGCAAAAAAATCCCACAAGATCAATGTTAAAGGAGATAAACATCCATCCTAACTAGATCACAACACCTACAGAATGTAAAACCTTTAGTTGAATGTTACTGAGGACAAAAAGATCACTTTACTGTCTTATAGTTTACCTTTCTTGTTTGAGAGCATACTCCAACATTTTGATCCGCCTCACTAGGTCTTGTTTCATGTTCTCCTGGCCTTTCCTTTCACCCTGCAGGAATGCCACCTGAGCCTGGCACACAGAAATATGGCAATAAACAACACAGAACACATTCTGGAAAATAAACATGAGCGCCATCATGAGCATGGGAGGGAAGTCTAAGTAGGAAGAAGAAGAAGGAAGTCTTGATGTGGCAAGCACTTAAACACAACTTCTTGAAATCCAGAGCCATAAGTCAAAGGACTCTTATTTTTAAACCATTGCTGGCAAAGGCCTGAGTGCGCAGCTGCAGACAAGTAAAAACAAGAAACAGACCAGCTGAATTCAAACACTCTCTTGTAAGACACATCCTTCCTTTCTCGTTTCCTGTCCGTTTCCTTCCTCAGTGCTGATAGCACTCCCAACTTGAGGAAAGGCTTTTCTTTTACAGCCCATTCTGGCCATTTATCAAAACAAGGAGGTTTGTGAGGGAAAAGTGATGTTTTTGGGTTTTTTTAAGGAATCTGGACAAAATCGTGATAGGATTAGAGCAGGTGCATGGTCAAGAGTTCACTGAATTACATCAGACTTCTCAAATCTTACCCTCTTTCCCCCTCATAAAGAAAAGCCTAAAAAAAAATGTGATTCCAACTACAAGTAGGTTTAAAAAGCTCTAACTCAGTTCTACTTTAAGCATATCCAAGCAAGAGCCTGTGCAATAGCACTGCAAATTTCCTCTCTGTAACCCACCGTACCAAGTCGCGTCAGAGCATAAATAGAGCTTATTTTACAGCCCATTTCTCCCCCGCTTGCCCCAGTCTGTGTCCGTGAGGCTCCTCCTACACTCAGTTCTGTAAAAGTAGAACAGTCTAAAAACCGGCACCTCATGGGGCAGAAGCTCGGCCTGCTCCAGACAGTAGATGTGCATCTACGAGGAGGGCTCACACCAACACAGACGGTTGTATTAAGGAGGAACATGGGATAATCTGCCAAGTAAACCTTGCTGCTGCTGAGTAATCCTGATTAATGCAATGTCGCTTCATAGACTAATCGAAGGGCTTTGGAGATGAAAAAAAGTTCAGATGTGAATACTGAAGGTATAATCTCTAAAACAGAGATATGTTTGCTTAGTGGTTTAGTGTTGAACTAATCTTGGAACAGCGGGTGGGTCTTTGCAAGAAACTGTTTTACCACGAATGGACAACAATGAGAGAACATATTTACAGTATTTATGTGGGTTTATAATGTCTGGTTGCAGTTAAGAGCATATCCAGTGATAGGTTTTGCAATAGTAGAAGCAAACTGGCCATGTTTGCCACATTGTTAGATTTTCACAGTACACTAAAATGCAAGTTAAGATACTGCTCAACTGGGTCCTGGCATGGTTATGAAGGTGCAAACATCAGAAAAGTAGATAGAAATGTGTTAAAAATGGTTCTGCTCAAACCCATCATTGGTATATTAACCAACAGAAAAAAAACAAAAAAAAAAAAAAAGAGGGGCTGTTAAGACACACACACGACATTATCCCAGACTGGTTTTAAAATTGTTCTCAACAGCCATGCCAAACATTGTTGTTGTGACAAGTAACTACAGATATGGACCTGTCAAGTTTCTGTCTTACAAATGATCACATTCAACAATGCATTTCCTCATTTTCACCTCTCAGGATTTTTTCTCCTTTATCTACAAAAAGTAGGACACACATTTTTTCTCATACTCGCACACAGAGAAGCCCCAACCTGCCCTCATTCACTGATAAGCATCACACCAGTCCCACATGCAGCTCCTTGTTTCACACTGGAGAACGCAACCTTCACAACAGAGGTGATCATAATTATGCCCTTGTTCATTTTTGTTTAATTTCATTAGCTTAGTAGTAGATGCAATGTGCTGAAAAAAGAAAAAAAAAACAGCACTACATGACAAGTATGTACATGTAAACGTTTAGCTGTAGTTTAAAGGCAAAACTTCAAAATACATAGAATGATGCAAATGTTTTTAAAAAAATCTAGATGTAACAATCAAGATGCCACTAACTTTTGGTTTCAGGCCTCAGATGTCAAGTTTGATTTTTTTTTTTTCTTCCATTTTTTAAAAGTACAATAAAACAAAAACAAATGCACCGGGTTCTTTGATGAGTAAAATTTAAATTTAACATGAAAATAAAGAAATTATTAGATTATTCAAAAGATATGCCCCAAACCTTTATCTGATTTTCATTAAACACAAATTTAAGAACCACAATTTCAAAAAACATCAAAATACATGCAAATGTTGATGTACAAATAACAAATGTTTAACATTTAGTAAATAAAAAAGATTTTTCTGTATTCGACCTGCTGATCACCAATCAGAGCTTCCTGGTAAAACAAGGTGATAAAGTTGGAGGCACATGTAATATGTGCTTAATAATGTACTAAAATGTATTAACAGTCAAATCTAACCTTTGAATGAAAAGCTGAACCTGTGTTTTCTTTTTGGTTTTCATTTACTTCCATCGCTTCTACCTTTTTGCCAACAGCAGGTTCAAGAATCTTTGTGTTTGAGTTGATCGGACCAAACACAAAACAAAGCAACTCATCTGCTACTAAAGATGATTTATCAACTGTTTTAAAGCAGCAGATTAACATCCCTTCTCACTTTAAAAAAAAAATATTATTAAAGAGTAAGTGTTTGCTTATAAAAACTCAGTATGTGGCATTAGATACAGCCTTGCTAGTGACCCTGGGCTTACAGTGCTGATGTCATCTTAGTAAAACTAACAAAACCCTTAATCATAAAAGGAACTTTGCTGGGAGCAAACCTGCCATGTCATCTGATCTCTCTTTCTTGTGTTTGTGTTTTCATCTATGTGACCCATTGATGCTGACCTTTCTAAAATCACTGTCACCTAGAGAGCCGACACAGGTTTGGCCTGTTCTGTCACTCTTTGTCCTCCAGCTACACAGAAGGGTCAAGGGCAGCTTTCTGTCCCTGCTGACCATCGATTTACCCGTTTTCATTGCTCTTAAAAAAAATAAAAAATAAAAAGGTCCACAAGCAAACAAGTAGATCAACAGACATTTTCTGGGACAGAGCCTGCTGGAGTAGTGCAGAAAGTGATGAAGCTGAAGTTGGTTTCCAATTCTAGCTTCCGATTCGGGAATTGGTTAAAGGGTGATTCCACCTAATTTTTCACTACCTTTCGCATCTTTAATCGACTCTAGTTTAAAAACTACAACACCTACGCTCTTCAAACCTGGACTGGATTATTCTGCTCTAACAGCAGAATATTTAAAACCATGTTTAGGATTTGTTAAACCTTTTTCTGATATGTGAAACTTCAAAAAAGGGTGATTTCACCACTTTTTTTTTTTAATCTTGGTCAGAGGAGAACTGCTCTAATTCCAAATCTTCAACACATAGATTCTTCAAACCTAGACTAAATAATTCCCAACTAGTAGCATAATATTTAGAACCATGTTTGTGATTTGTTAAACTTTTTTCTGATTTGTGAAACTTAAATAAAGGGCAATTTCAGACCCTTTTTTGCATATGGATCACACTAGAACGTGTCTAATTCCAAAACTACAACACCTAGACTCTTTAAACCTAGACTAGATTATTTTCAACTAAACGCAGAATATTTAAAACCATGTTTGTGATTTCTTAAACTTTCCTCTGATTTGTGAAACTTCAAGACTTTGTTTTTGTATCTCTGTCATAGTAGAACTGCTCTAATCCCAAATCTACAACACCTAGACTTTTCAAAAACCTAAACTAAATTATTCTCAACTAGTAGCAGACTATTTAGAACCATGATTGGGATTTGTGAAACTTCTTTCTGATTTGTGAACGTTCACTTCACTTAACAGACCGCTGCTGAAGATCTTTCCTTCCAACAACCATCACCATCTACAATAACTCTGAAGAATTAATGAGTAACACCAACATTTAATTTTTCATTGGGATTAATAAAGTGGTTTGGAACTAGAATATAATTTGAAACAAAAACTACATGGAACAAGTGTGAATAGTAATCTAAACTTTAGCGAAGTTTCACAAATCACGTAAAGGTTTCACAAATCCCAAACAACGATTAAATATTCTGCCATTACAGCAGAATAATCTAGTGAAGTGTCTGGGTGTTGCAGTTTTGGAATTAGAGCAGTTCTAATATGAGCTAGATGCAAAAAAGGGTAAAAATTGTATTTTATTGAAGTTTCACAAATCACAAACATGGTTTTAAATATTCTGCTTTTAGTTGAAAATAGTGTAGTCTAGGTTTGAAGAGCCTATATGTTGTAGTTTTGGAATTACAGCAGATCTCGTGTGACCGCGACCAAAAAAAAGGGTGAAAATTGCCCTTTATTGAAGTTTCAAAAATTTGAAAAAGCTTTCACAAATCACAAACATGGTTCTAAATATTCTGCTATTAGTTGAGAATAATTTTGTCTAGGTTTGAAGAGTCTAGGTGTTGTAGTTTTGGAATTGGAGCAGTTACACTATGATAGAGATCAAAAGAAAAAAAGTGGTGAAATCAACCTTTATTGAAGTTTCACAAATCAGAAAGAGGTTTCACAAATCCCAAACATGGTTTTAAATATTCTGCTATTAGAGCAGAATAATCCAGTCCAGGTTTGAAGAGTCTAGGTGTTGTAGTTTTTAAACTAGAGTCGATTAAAGATGTGAAAGGTATTGAAAAATTAAGTAGAATCGCTCTTTAGCCATTTCCCGAATCGGAAGCTAGAATTGGAAACCAACTTCAGCTTCGTCAGAAAGTGTGTGTTTATGTAGAGTCACTTGGGAAATAAATCCTAAAAGGTAGGACCTCCAGACTGAGTTAAAAAATGAGACGAGGAAGGAATAAAATAAGTGTGTGGTGATTAAACATAATAAAGTCAAACAGGCTCACAAAGTACAAAGATTAAATCTCATACAGTGTGTGGAGAAACTATTTTTAATACTTGAACTTTCTCATATTTAGATACATTAAAACCAGAAACTTCAACATATTCTATTGGGACTTCAGAAGACAGACCAACACAAAGTAGTGCGTAATTGCAAAGTGGAACAGTAATGATACATAGTCTTCAAGTACCTTACAGATACAAGACTGAAAAGTGTGCCATGAATTTTGGATCCACCCCCTTTTGATCTGATTCCCCTAAATAAAATCCAGCGCAACCAGAAGTAATCTTATTAGTAAAAAGAGATTTGGAGATGGTAGCATCATTCTGTGAGGATGTCTTTTTCTCCAATGGGGTTGATGGGAAGACAGATGGGCAATCCTAGAACAATAGTTTGAGATTGGGGCAACTTTCCTGTAATAAAACAACCCTAAACAAACAGCCAGGAAGCACTTAGATCAAATTATATTTTTAGTCAAATGAGGGCTTCAATCAAACTACTGTTCAACAAAGAGTTATCAAAAAGTAACTGTAACTGTAGCAAAAGGCAATGCTATGGTGCATTGATTGGGGGGGGAGGGTGTATTCTTGGATCAGACTTTTTTGGTGACAGAATGTGTAGCTAAATACTTTCTTGCAGCACTAAATAACAGAAAAAAAGTAAATGCAACTAGAAAGAAAGCATGGCTAGAAATACTGCAATGCCTATGGATGTTGTGTGTGTCAAAGCTAAGAGAGTGTAACTATTAATTACAGATCAGCACCCAGGGGCCCTGAAGCCCACAGTCAACAGGAAGTAATGCCTTGTGGGTAACCACTAATCTATCTGCACATAAGTGACAACGTATCGCAGTAGTGCTGCGATTTGACAGACACCTTTTTTACCCCCTCAAAAAACTATTCTAAGACTCAGAGGTAAACAAACACTCTTCTGCTGCTGTCCTACGTTTGACCCGAAACGTCCCACCTGATTCAGAGAGGTGGGGAAGACATCAATTGTCGGCCTGTCAGAGCAGACAGGACACCACAGGTGGCCTCTTAGACGAACAACACGCTCACAGAGGGAACACGTGTGGCGGTCTTGCAGAGACACGCCAGGCTACAAAGATGTAGCTCCCACCATACACACAAAAAGTGTCAACTCTCTGTTCGATATTGAATTTTTATTTTTTTTAGTTGCTTTACGAAAATGTTTGTGATTCAATTAAAAAAGCTTAAAATTAAGTGCACAAGCAGTCTTGTGTAGACATTATCGAAGCTAAATATACTTCACACGCGTACTGCATGTTGTTAATTGTGCAGGATGTAGCCAGCGGGCAAACTAACTGGCATGTTGAGAGCTCTTCAAGCATGCTGGCAACAAAAGCCAGAGGCCTGTGGGTGTTAAAATGTAAGCTAGGTCATTTTTTTCCAGCACCACACTGCAGTGTTCCCCTTCATTCCTCCAGTTCAGGACACTGTGCTAATTGTACCTGTGAAGCCAGATCATGTGCTGCAAATACTTACATGCAAACCCAGTTATAATGGCCTTTTGGACATGGCGGTGACCCATTTCTGATTTCTCCTCTCAGCTTCTTTTCCGTGTGCCCATAAAAGAAGCGAGCGCTGCCAGTTTGTTATTGTTCATCCATATTTTATCCGGCTCCTATTTATAAACTACATAGGTTTGAGTCAGGGGGCAAACAGAGTGGAGGAGTACCACAGTAAAAGAAACTAAATGTTGTTAGGATTATTTTCCCACATTTTGTTATAAGCAGAAACACTTCAAAGAAGACAGGAGGCATGTCTTAATGTAAGTGTATGATAAAGCCGTAAATAAAGCAGAGCAGTTGCTGTTCCAACTACTCATAAGAGCAGTTTTAGACTAAAGCAAAATCCTACATCTATGCAGGAGAGAAACATTTATCTAGTGCAACTTGGCATCTGAACAACTGGGACCACCGTGGGACTCATGGTTTCCTCACGGGCATTTTTCTGCCACTGACTCACACGTTCACATAGTTTGTCCAAGCCACTTTTACACATGCAGATCAATGACCTTTAAAATTGTAGGCCTACACGTCCAACCTAACAGCAGGCCCTGCGTTCATGTTAGTAAGCTGCAGATCACTGCATATCGACAAAAACTTTTCCCCCGCACCAGTGAGTCGTTTATTTGTGTGCCAGTTCAAAGGACGGGCTTTACTTTGAGTGCCACCACCGCACACACAGATATACATTTTACCGTAGATCGGGACTGTTATAAACCAGGGAATAACATCTGTGGAAATGAGCAGGTTTTGTTCCAAACAAATCGTCCTGATCAATCATTTTACCAAGAGAAAAGCTTGAACTATCGTATTTCACTATTCATCAAATAACCATTATTCAAATAACCATTATTTCCTAATTAACTGGTATCTAAGAATAAGAGAGAAATAGTTTTAAAACACTTTGTTATCACAACTCCAAATCCTTCAACTGAAATGTCAGTGTCAGTGACCAGGGTTTTGCGGGTTTTATGGAGAGCCCAATTTGTTGTTGCGTTCTGGTGGTCAGTAAAGAGTGCAATCACACTTAAACCATTTAGCTGTCTGAAAATATGTCCAGTCACTAAATAAATAAATTAATATCAGACCGTAATGGTGTGGATGGGAAGGGGGCATGAGATGGTAACCGGTATCCTACAGCTTAACATGCTTTTAGTGATATATCAGTGAATGAAGACTCCTGCTGCTTTGCTCTCACTTAAATAACAAATTCAGTTGCTTTGACATACATCTGGTCAGCCACGGGACGAGACGCAAAGAAATACCACCTATTAAAACTGTCCTACTTGTGGACAAAAATACAAAACAGACCTACATGCTGTGGAGTGCCACCCATCACCCTTATTAAGGTAACTACAGATAGTAAGCTACAAGCAGCATGTTTGTTAAGCTGCTAACTGCAGACTGGCTTCCCAAGCAGACAGCCTGACTAATTAAGCAGCTAATTTTAGCTGTGTTACTATATAAAGAACAGGATAACAAAAACATAAGACATCTACTGTTTGAACATATTTTCCTAAGTCTATACATTTGAATTCCAACAATTATTACTTCTGTAATAATCAACATGTTACAATATTGTATACTCAGCAGCATTAGAAATAAGTGGTGTTTTTCTGTTTCAAATACAAAAACAAATTTAATCACATTATCCTTGTTTTTAGAGTTTCAATAACCTGATCTTTTCTCTTTTTTTTTTATCAAGGTCATCATTTAATACAGTGAGAATCTCACAATATCTATATTCACCTTCAAAACACAATATTTAAACCACTAAACTATTCTGCATTTTAATTACGTTTTCAAATAAGTAAGGGAATGATCTCTAAAAAGGAATTACTCAATAATGCAGTGATTTTACCTCAAAGCTGCATGTCACTGACCTCCTAACCACAACAGAGAAACCACATGAGAATCTGTTGAAAAATCAGATAATGGCCTCTTGGTTCAGTTTCAAATGAATGTCAAAATATGGTCTATATAAAGAACAGTGGGTAGGACATGTCTTTGAAAAAACATATCAAAGTAATAAAAGAAGACAATCAGACGTGAACTATTTACGTCGATTTAACGGCTTGTTTTTGTTTGCCAACATACATTTAACCAGCATAAATTAATGTGAGATGAAAACCTTGTTTGTTTCGCTTACGGGGGAGAGTGGTAGCTGCTTTCCTTATTGCGAACTTTAAGTGGTACACTTCCTTTTATTGTACAGTAATAATGCATCCTTGTCGATGTTAGCCCATTAGCATGCCGTCTCTTTGACACTGATTTTAAGGCACATGAACACCTACAAAGCAAAGCAAAAAAATGCTGTGATGTTTTCTTGTTTGTTTGTTTTGATTGTTTTTCGTCCTGAGCCTGTTTTGGTGTGAAACCAGCTAACACATGCTTTATGTAAATAAATAAAATTACCCTGAGTTCGTCCCTCTCAGCCTCCCAGCGGTATTTCTCGGCCTGGAAGCGTCCCCACTCGTACTGGATGAAGTGCAGGATCCCGGGAAGCGTCATACCCGAGTCCCCGTCCTGCGCCTCTCGAGGCAGGAACGAGCCGGGGATGGCCCCGGCCGCCGCTGCCATTGGCCCGACTCCGGCACCCGATGTCGTCTGGCCCGGTCCTGCTTTGGGCCCGTTAGGGTTGCGCCCCGCTCCGCTAGTGCCGCTGCCTCCGCCGCCACCGCCTCCGGAGTTCGGGTTTAGTCCTCCGCCGGATCTGTCCGCCTCCATTTCACCGTTCAACCTTTCGCCAGGATAATTATTTAGAAACAAGCAGGCTGTATAAACAAAATAATTTCAAAAACACTACCCCGAACCCTTTACCAAACCCAGCTGTTCTCTACAAGCTGCCCTCTATTCTTCCCTTTCTCAAACGACAGAGTCGAATTACTATTCGGTTGGTAAAATACTACACTTCCGCTTTCAAACTTTCAGAATAAAACATAACCCCGACAGTGTTCAGAGCAGCTCATTTATTTAGGAGGCACGTTTAACAGATGCATTTGTACATATTTTTCATAAACATTTAAACAAATATGCACCAGAATATAACTATTTTATACAATATTTCCCAAACCGACGTTCTCCATTTGCTTGCGACCTTTATTTTGTGTAACCTCTTCCCCGTGTTTTGCTGTCGGCAGGGTTCTGAAATTGTGTGACAAATAACGGGACTCTTTTCTCTGATATACAATGAGGATCTCGCCAGTGGGAGTTCATTTCCTGCCATTTTGTGATCAGAACCGTTTTGACATAGCAAAGCCCCATAAAACCACCCAAAACGTTACTTCCGGTTTCCCCATCTCACATATAAATCTCGGTTTTCCTTAAATGTTTGCTATATTTATAGTTTCAAACACTCGGTGTTGGATCAGTAGTTCTTAAACATTTTCATGACAAGAACCACTTGATTAGTGAAGGTCACAACTTCCAAAAAAAAACAAAACTAGACTGCAGCACTGCATACAAATATGTCATGAATAGATTAGAGAACATTATTTCATTGCTTCTCAAAGTGGTTCTGGGTAAATGTGTGCCTTTTTGCCTACACATTGCAATTTCAACTCTTCCTACATCAGACCCGCAAATAAACCATTTTGTATTTGCAATCCATCCATTTTTATTTTTATTTTTTCATCTTAGTTCAGTACTTTCACAAATATGGAGATAAATTGTAATGAAATGATCAGATCTTATGTGTAATTTTTTTTAATTGCATATTATATTCTGTAATCTTTGTCTTGCAACCTACTACCAATTGTTTTGGTTCAAATTATTTTATACGCAAGTATAAAATATCTCAGATTACAACCCCATATATAAAATGTCATATATAAAATTAGTTCTTAGTGAGCTTACAGCGCATTGAGTAGAATACAAAAAATCCAACTTGCCTTTATAATACACTATCTCATCAGCATTTCTTTATAAAGTTATCTAAGCTAATTATCTTGCTTCCATCCACTTAAGATATAGTTTTCCATGGTCAGTTTTTGTTTTTGCTATTTTGTTGTAGAACATTATTTGATTAAGGCACACAGACTCATGATGTGTCCAATTCTACAAGTTAATGCCACCACAGATGCACTTGCATTACAGCCTATATTATCACCATCATTCCAGTCAACATTAGAAAGAAAAAAACAACTTTACTTAGCAGTCAAAAAATATATATATTGGGGTACCAACCTGAGTAGTATGAATTGAGACTGCATGCAGTGTCTCTGATCTGCCACATAAGTATTCAATGTGATTTGAGCATTTAGCTTCTTGCTCGTTTTAAAAGTTACAGATATGCATAAAACCCAATAAAATGGTAAAACAAAACAAAAAAATTGTCCTAGACATAGTTCAGACAATATGTAATGTCTTTGTTACAGCTTGTTCCATTGGATGTAATAAATTATCTGGCTCAAATACAGTGTTGAACCCTTTTCAGTTTGACTATAAGTTCTTCTGAGAGTTTGTCCAAATCTGTTCAAAGTCACTCACAACACCCACCATTTTGTTTACTAAAGTCAGATGAATACTTCTACTATAGTGCATCTTGTAATGTAAAGTCATCAACTAAGTTAAACAAAGCAAAATGATGACACATCCCTCTTTTTGAATTTGCTTTTTAAAAATTTAGCAATTTGTGACATCGGCAGTGAAATCAATGTCTTATTTATCAGACGAGCAACAAATGCACAACCAACTGAATTAGAAAGCTAAGAAAGTACTTATCTCAAATAAAAATACTCACAAAAAAGTACTTCCTGATGGAAAATTTGGGGGATTTTTTTAAATGTAAAAACTAAATAAATAAAAATAGCCCAATAAAGTGATAGAAAATGTAATTATATGATACTTTTATTCTGAAGGACGATGACAGGAAGCGCTTTGGTTGCTCCGAGCAACAAAGGCAAAAGGTGTACTAGCATAATGCTAAAGTCGTTTGGTGAGCTTCCTTGCATGGATGATTGTAAAGCATTAATTACATGAATGCCTGGACAGTGTAGCAGGTTTCTGCTTTCAGTAATGAGAACCCAGTTTCCTCCACCGTTGTAAATAATGCTGACTTGTGTTTTTGTTCGCTGCTTCCCGTTGAGGCAGCTTAGCTAATGCTCACCAAAGCTGACTGGAAAAAAAATACACCACAGCGATATTAATATTATGGTAAAAAATAATGTAAATACTAGAGTGTCGAATTACGAATGCATGCTGGGGTTTCCCTGGATTGCTCAAAAGAATGTCTTGCAGTATGATACATGTTCAAATAAAGGTGAGTATTGCTGAAATATTTTTGATAACTTCTTTATTATTTAGTCAATCAACTTACCTGTGTTACCAAAGAAATGCTTGTATTGACGAGGTGGGTGTGGATTTGATTTGATAATCATAATATTTGAGTAAATTCTATGAATAAAGACTTTTTGTCACTAAAATACACTATATTTCGATCAATGTTTACTGGTGGAAAGTTGTAGCATTTTAAAAAAGCAAACATTTTATTCCTATTTTAGGTTTTACAATTCAGAAAAAACATAAAACTTTAGCAATAAGATGATTCATGTGTTTTCTCAGTTGTTTTTTGTGGGACCAATGTAAAAGAAAGATTTTCTTTCAACCGAATGTCAAAAAAAATAGATTAAATAAAAAAATTATTGATACTTTTTTCTGTTTTTGTTGTGGATTTTTAATCCAGCTACTCCATGTAAAGCCTGCATTTGTATTTTAATTATATTTGAAAATATCAGTTGGTTCATTATAATTTTTAGCCAAAGCTAAGATCCATTGTGGAAAATCAAAAAGGTCACTTGAAGCACTTAATTAATGGAATTAAAGAAGTTAGATATTTTTTTTGTAAAATACATTATATTTGTACAACCAGCAATTTTAGGGACTATTTTATCTTTTAAATTTACTGTAGGGTTACGGTTATGTTAGTTTCACTTTAAAATAATAAAAAATGTTCAAGATACATTTAATGCATTTTTGCCTACACATACAGAGTATTATAAAATTTCTTTGTCTTTTTATGCTTTTAGTTTGTCTCCAGCTGCCGAACACATGGAGAGCCAAAATCCGCCACTGGATGCCTTCATTGAAACTTGAATTCTTCCTCCAAGAAACTCTAAAAAGTATTATTTGCCATGCGTATCAGCCTGTGCCAGGGTCTGTTAACGGGTGCCATCATCCTCAACCTCCTCATACTTTATTATGTATCTCGAGCCCAACAGCAGATGATGGAGAAAAGGAAGGAGCTTGGTAGAGGCTCGAGGAGAGCTGCCCGGCCAGCTTCCCTTCTGGGGGGAGCATTAGGGGTCATTGGAGGTGAGCATGCAGGAATGGCAGCAGAGGGCCATGGCCGAGGCCCACGTGTGTCTGTTCTCCTTCGGGAGTTTGAAAACTTTGAGAATTACGTTGGGGATGTGGCTATCTCCTTCCTTCGTCAACGTCCAGAGCTTCCCTTTCTGGCTGTGGCCGACACATTTCCGTATCCTCCCCTTGTACTTCCAGAGGGCGCCCGTCTTTTGGTGCTCTCTCCTAGCCCCGACCAGCCACCACAAGCTCACAGGCCAGAGTTTCACTTGCAGACAGAGTTTGTCCTGTTGGTGCCTGATGGCGTGGAGCTGGAGCAGCCAAGAGTTTTTGAGAGACTCATTAAAGAGTTGGAAGGTGAAGGTGGGGGGCCCGTGAGGCTGGTAGCGGTGCCCGTTTTAACACGATCTGCGGTGCAGTGCCTCCACCTGCGGGTCAACCTCAAAGAGTGGACTGCCACCTACTCACCGGCCGCTTCAGGAAGCAGTGGGAGTGTGTGTACGGCTTTACAAGGCGACGCTGTTGTCTTGATTCGCACTGAGGACCTTTTCAACTTGTCTGTACCTCTGGGGCGCCCTCTCTTTCCTGCCCTTTTCGTTCAGACCACCTTAAGGGGCTGGAAGGTGAAACTCTTGGAGAGCCCTTGTTTCTCGGCAAACCATCGACCACTTTTCAGCTCTGCTCACAATCAGTGGAAGGCTGACACTCGACTGAAGGAAGCAACAGGGAAACTCATGAGGAACTTCGGTCTGAAGCGCCTCCTTCTCCCTGAGGGAAAGGAACAGTGGTTTGGTTGCACTAAAGAGACTCCCCGATGCTTTGGCACCGTGCAGGATGACACGCCGGACTACCTATATCTGGATCGCTGGACGCCTCCATGCTGTCTGAGAGCACTGAGAGAAACCACCAAATACGTCATTAATATACTGGAGAGCTCTGGTGTGCGTTACTGGCTCGAGGGAGGCTCTCTTCTTGGTGCCGTCCGCCATCAAGACATCATACCCTGGGACTACGATGTGGACCTGGGTATCTACCTGGAGGACGTGCCCAACTGCGACCACCTGAAGAACCTGGACTCGGGCTCTCTAGTGGATGCTAATGGCTACGTGTGGGAGCGGGCAGTGGAGGGAGACTTTTACAGAGTGCAGTACAGCGAGGCCAACCACCTGCACGTGGATCTGTGGCCTTTCTACTCGCGCAACGGCGTCATGACGAAAGACACGTGGACAGAACACAAACAGGACGTGGAGTTCCCAGAGCACTTCCTGCAGCCGCTGGTGCCCATGCCCTTCGCTGGCATTACAGCCTACGGCCCCAATAACCAAAGGGCCTTCCTGGAGCTTAAGTTTGGAGAAGGGGCGATTGAGAATCCTCAGTACCCCAACCCTATGAAAAAAAGGCTGGACAGAAGCAAATTATGAGTGACAGTAGGTGCTCTCAGGCTGTTTCTGTTGCACTGTATTTATTTACTGAAAAAAAATACCTCAAAAATCTTTTGTTGAAAGATGCCCGAGCAGTATGCACTGCTAAAATGATTACAGTGTTACTAGCTGCCAACATGTCAAAGCTGCTCAACATTTTCTAGTATGTGTTCAAATGTTAAGCTTGATGTTAAAAAACGTTATTAGAAGTTTAATAGTGATGTACTTTTTTCAAGAGAAACACTTTTAAAAAGACTACTAGTTTGCTGACCTTAGCCCTAAACAATCAACAACTGGTTTGCTCTCTTGACTGAATGTATCGTACTGTATAAATGTTACAGGTGGATTATTTAAAATTCTGAATGTGTTTTAGGTTTAAAGTTGTAACTATTTTCAACAGGTTCGCATGAATGTGCCCTGTCTGTCTTTTCCTTCCTTTACAATTCACACATTCTTGTGTATCTATTGCACAAGAAATTAAATGGTTCTACCAATTATTGCATCCAATCGGCCCTTTGCGTTCCCTTTATTGCACACCTGGATTTTCAGATTTTGTTGAGTTATTTCACAGCGACTGCTCCCTTTTTTGGGTTTCCTTATTCTGTGAATTTTTGTTAGAGCAGATTGATGCAATTTTGATCCAAACACCTCCATGAAAGAGGAGGAAACAAAGGGCCTCTGTAATTACTGATACATAGTGGATCAAGAACAATTGGATTGAAATAGCCTCAAAGCTCGCACAAGCCAAGCAGAAATTATCTGTAAGTATAAACGTCCACAGTTTACATAAGTTTGCATCTCCATATTGTCCTGTTTTGGCCTTTTTTGTATTTCCTTGTCCATTGATAATGGGTTTGTGTCAATTTACATTTCTTGTGAAAAACATTACTTTCACAAGAAGTGCCTCCTTCTCCTTTTTTTTCCAAGAGAAACACTTTTTAAAAGACTAGTAGTCTAGTCTAGACTAATCAGTCTACTAGTCTACTAGTCTAGTTTTGCTTAATTTTGCATTCTGTTTTTGTGTTTTATTGATGTGCCATGCAATGTTTTTGACTGTGTAATTGTGTTTCAAATGAAAAGATTGAAGCTTGACTATCTTCAATTAGGAACAAAATGAATGTGGAATATAAAAAGCTGCATTTCAAACTACCATGTTAAAAATGTAGGTACTTTTAAGCTGTTTTTGCAAAGATTAACTTAATTGTACACTCAGAGAATTTGCTTCTTTGAATCTAAATATTACATGTGGATATATTTTTGATCTAAATATTTATATTTTCTCCCACTTTGCACGACTTTGTGTTGGCCAGAATTGCATTTAATTGTATCATGGGTGCAAATAATTTTGCAAGATACTCTAACTATATATAAATGTGTTTTTGTCATTATGTTTTATTCCTTTATGTCTTTTAAAAAATTTTTTTTACTTTTTTATTAATGTGTTTATTGCAAACTCATGTCTTGAGTTGTTTTAGGTCTTGAGTAAAATAAATATTTGCGGTAGAATCATGGGCCATCTTGACTTTCAGGTCTGATGCGATGAGCAAGCTTTTATTTTGTGAAATGAGTTCTCCATCACTTCAAGATCTGTATGCTATAATAAATTACTATAATTACTATAAAATATAATGGAATCAACTGTGAAATACATCAGTTCCAAAGTTGATTCAAAAAAGCACTTTCAAGTTTGAAGTCACAGCAGTACATGTTTATCCATTTCATACTCACACATTTCTGTAGAACTAACACCAGCCCTTCATGTAATACAGGTTCACTCATGAACTGCAAATATATATTTTTTGTTTACATTTTGATGTTTCGTTAACACGGAACCTCCACTGCCTCTTCATGAGCAGTAGATGGCGCAACATGTTTGAAAGAGATACCGTGTTTGGAGGCTGTTTCTGACTCCTCAAACAGGAATGTGACTTTACGGGAAAAACTTATGGCCGTACGTCACAAACCAGCCTGCCGACAGTAACACATTTTGATCCCACGCAGAGAGTGCCGCCTTTTCATGCAAATTCTTCCTAGAAACGTGTTTACATTGTAGGAAGGATTCTGCTCTTTACAGCCACTCAGCTGTAAAGAGCAGCTGAGTGTCACATATGTAAGATTGCTCAAAGCTTTTCATTATTTAGTTAACTTTGACAGGACTTTTTTTTGTTTTTTCCCCCCCAAAAAAAATCCAATTTAAATAAATGCTTTATCATCCATTTCGTTTTTTTATATGAAGTTGCATTCAACAGATTGAAAAGCAACGACTGCTTTATTTTCACCATAATGCAATATTAGCAGATAGGAGGGAGTAAATCTTTGTATTATTTTGTCTCTTGACTTTATACCAAAGAGTGATTTTCACCCTTATCTCTTCTACATAAATATTGCGGGATTTTTTAAATATAAATGAATCAAGCATTTATCAAAACAAATCATATTTGCTGAAAATTAAACAACAACAAAGACGGGATGGTGAGTGACGGGTTTGTTTTAACTTTTACTGCCTTCATTAAAAGCTCTTTTCCGTACTTTACTAAAAAATTTTGATGTCTAAAATTTATTTATTTTAAATAGGTTTGGCAAAACCAATTAAATGCTTTCTGACTTTGCGCTCAGCAAATTAATATGCTGAAAAGTAATTATTTATTTAGACTTTTGAGGAAGATAAAACAACAGAATGTAGTTTACCATTAGCTTAAAGCTTAAGCTGATGTCATTATTTTGTCTAAAATGCACAAAAGCAGAATAAAAATAGCTTTTGATCTTGACATTTAAATGTAAATGTTATTTTTGGTCAAATGTTTAGGGACTAAAAAGCTCACTTCAGGGAAGCTCTAGTTCAGATCCAACTTTGCAAGCCAAACCTGAATGGCCAACTTCCTTTTGGAGATTCTCGTCTGGTGACTCCTCTAAATTAGAAGAACTTGTTTGGTCTTTTAGTAGCAGCACTCGTTGAAGTCAAGTCATTGACTTCAACCTTTAACATGCTAAATGAGACTTGTAGAGTCTGACATGCCACTCTGTACTTTGTTTCCGTTTTCCCCAGTCTCAAACAGACTGGCTTCGAGGTGAACCTTTAAGCACACAATTCCTGGGAACACCGTGACTTATCCTGAATGTTTCAGACTTTTGAGAAGTTGTTCTCACGGTAGAACAAAAAAAACAATAAAATCTTTAAAAAAAATTCTCAGACTGGTGGACAATCCTTGTATCTTCCTGGATGATGTGAGGGCTGAAAAAAATAATAATCACTCTTTCCATATTTGTGATATTACACACCTGAACGCAGGAGACCATGCAGCCAACTACAGACTTAAGATTTCCTCACCTGGTTAGGTTTGCTAAATTTATCTGACATTTACCCTCCTGACTGATCTGGAATTTTGGTTATGATTTACCAAATTTCCCACACTTTGAGGTTTTTGGTGTAGTTTCCATTAAATAAACATTTAGATAGTGTAAGATGTTCTGTTGTTCATCTAATTTGTGATACTGCTGTGAGGCTGTGTGTTGACATTTTTAGAAACAGACGAATGCATACCACATTTATATCACTTTTACTTGCCTGGCTACGGATTAGCTTAGGTTAGTTAGGGACACTCCAACAGTTACCATCAAAAGTCTCTCTTCCCTCATCTTTGACATGAACTTCTTGAGCACTTTTTTTTTTCTTTAAATATATTTACATTCACAAATATCTGGCTTAACATGCCATTGCAAGTCGTACAGAAAACACACACTTTTTGTAGCCATCATCACACTTTTGCTATTATCCTGTCTGGATATGCGACCGCTCTTCTTGGCAGAATTCATTGAGTTGGTTTGTTTCCTGGCACCGACTCTGCTTTTAGTCCTCCTCCATAGGTTCTCTGCAAGGTTTGGAATGTTATCCATTCCTAAGCAAGTCTCAATAATAATTGTGTTAAAGTTTTACCCATCTAAGACTGTAAGCCTCTAAAGAAAGAAAATATTTCACTGTCTAAGAGCAACCCAAGGATCATTGCCAAGAACTACAGGCTGCCAATCCAGAAAGAGGCTCTTAGAAGCAAGGTAAAACATGATGGTGGAAGGATTATGCTGTGGGATTAAATATACTTGTATTGTAATGGTGTTGCATAAATTGGATGAAATTACAATAGAGGACTACCTCCAGCTCATTAATTTTACCTCAATGCAACCGCTTGATGGTTAAAATGCGACAGAAACAGATCAGAACTGGTTTTGGATTCAGTTAAGCTTCTGGCATGAATTTTACCTAAAACCTTGTTAAGCATTTTGTGTAACAAAACAATCTAATAATTCAAATGAACTCTGCCAAACAATGTTCTAATTATAAATTTTCATGGCTACAAAAAAATAAAATAAAATTCTGTTTCTGTGCAACTTAACTGATGGGGATGTACAGTTAAGCCCAACATTTTTTATACTCCTGGCAGATTTAGGATTAAAGTAATAATTTATTTTCACATCTGACTTAAAACATTACTTATATTTTGGAGTTTAAAGGAGCAAAAGAACTGGGTTCAGATTTTCCGACAGTTCATTACCAAAGACAAATCGTCACAATTAACTGATGAACTCCAAAAAGATATTTTGTCTCTGATTTTTGAGAATATTTTTGACATGCCATGAAATATGACATGCCATAAAATGAAAACAGTCAGGTATTTTATTTATTTTTTTAATGATTGTATACATTTTTAGGGATTCCTGACTCATATCCTGTCAGAAACAACCGTACATGGCATTCACCCAGAATATGAGTGCAGCCTGTGTAAACTTCATTTTATGTGCAAGTAATTTAAGCACAGTAAAAAAAAAAAAAAAAAAAAGGAAACTTTTAAAAAAAGCAGCTCAGAGACACAAGCAATTTAAGAAAGAACAGTTTACTGTTTTTAACCAAATAACTACAGTCTGGTGGTACAAATTAGTTTTTTGTTTTCAAAGTATAGCCTCATCACAGTGAAATTCATTGCAACAAAAATAATGTGATTGATCAAAACCTCCACATGATGTTTAGAATAGAAAGAAAACGGAATTGAAATCTCAATCGAGGAACGGTTGAACAGCTGTGCTGGAAAAATGCAGAACATTTCATCAGATCCCACAACATATGGGACAACACATGAGAAATGATGAGACTTCAGGTCTGCTACGTATATTCATACATCAAAGGCAACAGTTGTTTTGTTTTTTAAATTAAATTCTGCTGCTATAATCCCCAGTAAAAACATCAAAAACATTTAAAATATCAATCAAACCAAAAACTGTTTTAAACCAAAAGGACTTCTTCAGTGTACATGTCACTCATTAGCCTCACTCATCATGCACTTCAGAAACAAGCATAACAAAAATGTGACAAATCTACTACCATCCATCTGGGAGAAAGAAAAAACAAAATTAGATCTATTATATCAGCACATTGGCAAAAAAAAATCCTTTAGATTTGGATTAAAAATAAATATAAACTATTACAAATGGACATTCAAAGACATATAGAGGCCTAGAGCTTCAAAGAAGAAGTGTTTCCTCTTGTGGCTGTAATATCCAAAACATAAATAAATCCCAATAAGACATCCTTTTGCAAAGTTCATTATGTCTTCAGCTTAACAGTAAAACCAGCCCATCCGGTCCTGCTGCCAGAGTAAAAAGGTAGACGTGTCTGCAGTCGAAGGTAACTTGAGAATGGACATGCCGGACACAGTATGCATACCATACATTATGTAAGAAACTGGGGTCATCACTCTATTTATACTCTCGTAAAAAGCTGCAGCCTGCATAGAAGCAGGAGCGTGTGGGGAAGTCAGGGGAGGTGAAAAGAGAAAAATCCAAAATTAGTAGAGATAATAAAAAGGTGTCATCATGCGCCCTTAAGAGCTCAGGCGTCTCCTTCATTAAGCTGACTTTGATTTTTGGTCTCACAGTACCTGAAGAACAAGGCAAACATCAAACCTGAGGCTTTGGTGTCTTTTTAAGAAGGTGAAGTCCGTCTAGAGAGACGAGTCAGAATGCTTGTGCTCCTTCATTTTCCTTTGGGACAATACCAAGGCTAATATTTCATCTAGTAGCTTTTGGAATACAATAACAACTACATTGCTTTTTTTCCCCTTCAAAATGCATGGGGTAAACAAAACAAACATTAAGAGAACATTTGGTTATGAATAACCACAATTACAACAGACAAAAAAAAAGCTTTCAATAAAAACCCTCCAAACAACAACAAGAAAAAGAAACTAACTATAAAACATTTTTTTCCAAATATCATCTTGGCCATTTTAACGCAGGTGTAAGGCGGATAGATGAACTACGTCCTTGCAGCATGGGGTGTTGGATCTCCATCACCAAGGTGAAGGAATCATTGTGCTCTCTGCAAAGGATGGGATACTAAAATAAAAGATGTAAAGGAACCAATTACAGTACAAAAGAATGGTTCCAATAATCTCTATATAGTGACAGATCATACCTTTGGTTCTTCTGCAGATCTAAAAATTGGAATTTAAACAAAAACAAAAAAAAAAAGTGCTTTTCTAATATTATGAATTAAAATTGGACTGGACTTTGCGTTCAATCAGTCCTCCAATTAAACTTCCACATGTTCCTGCAAAGTTAGCCAAAACAGTTTCAGATAGTCAAAGCAAATGATAAAGCACAGCCTCTACTACTATGAGCAGCTGTGTGTGCTTCACCTTCAGCAGCATGGAGCAAAAACTGCTTCCTCCACATGTACAAAAGAGTTTTGCTCAGAAACCATCTTGTTTAGGGCAATGACTACAGATTACAGCAGCGTGTTGTAGATTGCTTATCTCTTCAAAGTGTCTACTTCAACTGAAAAACCTAAAAGAACACTAGCCGATAAAACGATTGGTCACAAATGATTGGTCACAATTCTAAACCAAAAAGGCACAAGGACTCTAATTTTAACAATGCCATGACAAACAGAAACAAGAATAGGACTGTTATCCACTGCACAGTTTGTAACACTTGAGCACCACTGCATTGATGCAAATCTATGAAACTCTCCACTGGAAGAAACCTGAATGAAAGTGGCAATATGTATGTTTTTTTTACATTTTTCAATCTGGATCCCATTTGGAAAAAATATATCATTCTTATTGCTTTAATTTCACATGCGGCATTACAAAACCTGACACGTTTAAATCTAAAAAAGACTATGTGGTAACTATGGACGCCATTTTTTTTGTTTTTTAAATATATGTATAAAAAGACAGTTTTTCAGGAGAACAGTGACGAACATAAGATAGGAGAACGCTTTAGCAACAGACATTCATATTCATTTGTCCAGCATGAATAAATGTCATCTGCTGTGCTCTTCGATGGAAATAGTCTGTTTTCTTTAAAGTGGCTTATGAAACCTTTCAATCTGATTTCAGAGTAGACCAACCAATACATCAAATAAACATGAGGGAGACGTAATAATAATAATAATAAAAAAAAAATCAGTGTCATATTCCCCTAAAAAAATTAAATAACCCACTGAGTGTGTCATGGTTTCTATATATCCCATAAGATATTAGCTGCACCCTGTCCAGAAAAGTATTTGAGGTCCGAGAGCGTTGCTTTGCATTGTAGTGTGCATGTCCGTCCTCTTTCCTTGGACTCTTTTCTTAACAGAGGGAGCTTAAGTTTTGTGTTTCTAGGAGGGTTTGCTGTAGAAGTCACAATCTGCGTTACATGGACGACTCTTTCTCGGAGGAAAGGTCTCCTTTTGCGCCCTCCAGGCCTCGTTTATCGATGAGCGGCGAGTGCTCGGGCATGGCGGAGGACGCATCTCCGCCCATCCTGACCTCGCTGAGCTCCTCCACTCCTTCGTGTTTGGATGTTTTGTCCACAAAGTGCTGCAGGAGCCCCGCTCCGAAGGCGTCGCCCTCCACATTCAGCACCGTGCAGGTACGGTCACTAAAGAGGGACAAAACAGGATAAGAAGAGAGAGTTAGCGTTATGATGCGGATTACGTATTCAAGCCTGGAATTACATGCCAACCAGGATGTCAAATTTTTGATTTTCCAAATGTTTGCTGCGTCCCCCATATGGCTTGCTTTGGATTTTAAAATGTGACCTCTTTCAAAAATTGTTAGCCACTTTTCCAAAAGTTGCCATGGTAACTCCGTCATTTTGCCATTTGTCTATAAATGCTCTTTTTGCCCAGTCATTTCAGGTAGATGGCCATGTCTTCGACAGGTTTGAAGTTGTGCCTTACTCTTTCTGTTTTCAGAATTACACACAGGTGGACTCCATTTACTAATTAGGAGACTTGAAGGGAGTTAGTCGAACTGGATTTTTTTCAGGATTATCAGATTAATGCAAGTCTAAAGTCACACTTTGTATTTCTAAAAGATGTTTGAAAGCCATTTGTCTTTTTCCTTTCACCTCAGTTACATAGAGAGCAAAGAGTGCCAGATGACAATACATAAATAAGTTATGACAATTATTTAAATGTGTAATTTTTTTTTTTAAAAATGGGAAATGCACAAATAATTTATTAAATATAGAATTAATTACATATGCCTCAATTCAATTTTATTTAAAAACTAGACGGATTTCATGATTTAATAGAATTATTTATTGATTCTGTGCTGGAACACATTATAAATTAATTTAAATTTCAACTTTAAACGTCAACTGTACCCATCAAACTCAGTGGGCGGGACTAATAGGCGAGACCCTGAGGTCTGATTGGCTGCTTAAACCAGCCGGTCAAGACAACTTTTTCCCCAACTTTGCTGACTCTGAGGTCAATGTCTTCCACTAAAAGTGAAGAAATAACTTCAATAGCATAATTAACTTGTTGCAATTTATTTACACAAACTCTGGGTGAGTAACTTTATCCCCTGTATCTCTAGTTTGATCTGAAATATCTCTAATATGTTCACAAGAGAGTGTTAGCCGATGTTAGCTAGTGGGCGGGGCTAACGTTGATCCTGTTTGAAGTCTGTTGCCTCTTTCTCCACAGTGAGCTCTCCTGTGAATCTATTAGCAACCTTTCAGACCAAACAAGACATACAGAGACTAGAGCTGCTCTCCCTGAATTTGTAGTAAATAAATTACAGCAATTTATCGACGTTATTGCCACACTTGTCTTGACTTGTTCTTTGAAGCAGCCAATTAAATGTCAGGATCTCTACAGAAGCTCTCTTAATAACACGCATTGAGTTTGATGAATAAAGTTGACAGTTTAATTTAATCCATGATGTGCCTCAAAACAGGAATATGAAACACTTTACTAAATTATAAAAAAAGTTATGTGATTTTTTAAATGAGATTTATTTGCAGCGCATATAATAATTTCCATGTTTTATAAATTTCTTCTCCATTTAATTGCAGTTTTTAGAAATTATTGACATGTAAATAATTTCATAAGTGATTTATTTATTGTAACTTGGCTGTCTTCACTCTTGTGTTTTTATGCCCTGCTTTGTTTTGCTCTGTATAAGATAAAATTCATTAAAGTTTATGGTTGCAGTGTAATAAAATATGACGGTTGTTTTCTACTCACACAAGCCAGTCAACAGCCAGGATGAGAGAGATGTCACTGGTGGGCAGTCCAATTGCCTCCAGGATTATAGCTAGGGTCAGCACACCGCCTGCAGGTATACCTGCAGCTCCAACACTGGACGCTGTCGCCGTCACACTGACAAACACAAAGTCACCAAACTCAATTACCAAACTTTCCACACGAAGAAGGAGCTGCAAATGTATCATCACATATAGTTTTAAAGCGATCCGCTTAAATGGAGTCGCATCACCGCAGACGTCATACTTACAGGATGGTTATGACTTGGATAAAGTTGAGATCGGTGCCGTTAAGCTGGGCGATGAAAACCGCTGCCACACACTGGAAGAGCGCGGCCCCGTCCATGTTGACCGTGGCGCCGATGGGCAGAATGAAGCGGCTTATGTGCTTGGAGACGCCGTTTTTCTCCTCCACGCACTTCATCATGAGGGGCAGAGTGGCAGAGCTGGAAACAGGAAATAAAGTTTCAGAGCGGAGAAGGAGCGTGGGTGTGTGGTTGCCTCAACAGGAGAGCCTCAGTTTGTGGAGATTCAGCAACCCCAACTGAGCAAACAGATGGGAGTTTGAGGGGAAATACCTGGAGCTCGTTCCAAAAGCCGTGGCCAAGGCTGTGAAGATGCCCCACAGGAAGGTGTAGGGGTTCTTCCTGGTAAAAATGAAGTAGATGAGGGGCAGCACCAGCAGGCCGTGAATGGCGTGGCCAATCATGCAGCAGGCGATGTATTTTCCCAGGCTGGCAAACAGCTTGCCGACGTCGTCCATCTCCACAATCTTACCGGCGACGAGAAACATGATACCTATAGGGGCGTACCTGCAGCCAGAGAGAAAAGACCAGGACAATACTGCAGGTCAGGTTTCTGGAACACAGCACAAAGGAAATGTACCTCACTGATAAAGGTTACTTCACAGACTTACAATGCTTTGTTTGAGAAAAACATTTTCTGAAAGGTCTCAAACTAGTAACACCCTCTAGACGTGTTAACATCCCTGATAAAGATGCCTAGAAATAAAATCTTTCATTTCAGTACTATTTCACAATGATGCAACAACTTGATTTTGGGAAATTTTACAAAGAAAAAAGCTTTAAGTTGAGTACTTTTTTTTTTCAGTGGAGGAAAAACATGTTGAGAACAAAACAAAATGATTAGTGTTGCACAATTTATAATTCCTAAACTCTTGGGACCGTTCACAATTTACATAGAAATCAAAATCAATTTTAAAATTCTGAATTATTATTTATAAGAATTTTTCACTTGCCCAGTGCCTACAAACCTTTATTTACTGTAACAACAATGTGTTTATGAAATAGATAACTCTGTGTATTATTTATTATTTCAACAGAATTTCTGGAATCAGTAAGTTTGTCTGAAGTACTAATCTAAAACGACCAAACATTAACAAGGGCGTTTTCTTACCACATGATCCAGGACACCAGCACCATGGTGGCCTCGTTGAAGGAGTTGAAGAACTTGATGAGGATCTCTCCTTCTTCGCCCAGCTTCCTCAGAGCCACACCGAAAACAATAGCAAACACCACCAATCCAAGGATGTTCATCCCGTCTTGATCTGTTCCAATGGGAACCTGAAAAGAAGTGGATTTGTTTAGAAAAAAAAAAAACTCTAAGAGGAAGCAAAACATCTTAAAATTATTATCTGTGGCGTTTTGTTGATAATCAAATAAATCCCTCACCTTCTCTGAGATTCCAGACATATTCATCATCTTGTAGGAGGTTCCATACTAGTGGGGAAGAATAAAAAAATATATATTTATTTAGAAGTACAACAGCAGCTTTTGTTATGCAAGGTTATTATCTAGAAAATAAAATCACAGATTTAAGGTCTAATGCTCACCGACTGAAAGGCGGCAGACACCAGGTTGGAGGGGAAGATGTTTCTGTGAAAAGAAATGAAAACAACGCATATTATTTCACTTCCCACATACATGAGAAAAAAACCCAAAGTTAATAAAACAGTGGAGCAGAAATGTTTAAGCCCATGTCTTACAAGATCTGTAAGATGGATCAGTGTATTATAGCTAATTTAAGCAGTTTATGTAGTTTTGCAGCACTACATCCCAGAGAACCTTGGGTTGTAGCCTTTTCTTCAGCTGCCACAAAGAATTAAACTACTAAACCTCTTTTCCCCTCCTTTGTGCTCCTATTACTTAATGCCATGGATAAGTCTGCACTAACTAGTACAAAAAGCTTTTACATACATGAAGTCCAACTGCAAATTACATCCCCCCTCAAGAACTCGCAAAGCCTTGTGAACTCGACACCCCTGCTCTCAGCCGTCTGCAGTGGATTTAGAGCAATAAGGCATTAACTTCACAAGCTCCTTCTTGTCAGCCAGTCATTGGAAACATCAGGCTCAAACATCATGTGATGAGGCGGCATGCAACTGAAAACAAAGGCTGAAAAAGGCTTCAAGAATACAAGCTTTGGACTACTTAATGTACTATTCTTACGTTTACTGGATATTTTAAAATGGAGGAGGAAAAAAATAAAATCAGCGATACAAGCAATAATATAGTCCCATATTTATTACAGACGCTCCTATCACTCCGTCAATATTGGAATTGGAGCATCTTCCTTCGATCAGCACTTATAGATGACCAGCATGGTCGCATCCTGAAAAATGGATTTCACTTTTTGCTGACAATCTTTTTCCTTCCACTCAACTTTCCCTTAATGTCCTTGGATATGGCACTCACTCTTTAGCAGAGTATACTTTTGGGTCTCACCTGCCTTTATGTGGAAGCAGTTTAGGATTAGCAATATTGATTGTTTTGGCCATAACTAAAGATTTATGGATTAAAAACCTTTTTTATTGGTCATATAATATTGATATTTCCTGAGGCCTTTTACTAGTTTAAACCCACAGCAACAAACACCTGAATTAAAGCACTTTGAGAGTAATTTATTATTTTAATTACATTTCTGAAATAAAGTAACTTTCCTACTGTAATCTAATGTATTTAGATGGGGTCATCATGACTGTACAAGACGAAATGCCTGAACGGCACCGTCCACTGTAACTTGGAACATACAGTAGTTTACAGCAAAGGTCACACCTAAGCAGTCTGGTCCCTCTTCCTTATTTTGGAGGTGACTTTGTCCCACATGTTGATGTGAAACTCCATCATGAATACCAGCTTTCCAGTGAATCGTCTTCAGCTGATCCCTTCATTCAGAGCTCGTCATTGTTAGAAGAGCGCGTCACATTCTCAGAGGGTAAGGTCTTCTACGAGTCACAATGTGACATTGCTATGTAAATTGTGAGATAAAACACAAAGGTGTCATTGTCATGCCAACGCTGGCTGGGACACACATAGAATCCTTCACATGCTGCTACAAAGGTGTGTCCTTTTGTTTAAGTCTGACGTCGACTTGGAGTTTTGTTTCCTCTCCCGATCCAGGGCAGGTCAACAAGGAAGAATAAATGTTTGGCTTTAAACCTAACAGCTGTTAATATTGGTGATTCATGAATGCATGATAAACAAAAATTATCTTAGTATTTATTTTTGGTCTGAAGATGAAAAATCAGCCAAGTTAGCTAATCTAAGTGGGGTATATTACAAACAGCTACATGGCCTTCTAGGAAAAATCCATATTTACTTTCACATTTTTGTGCTGCTCTAGATAAACATCATTTACTGCATGTAAATCCAACAGGTGACATGACAGCTGAGCATCGACTGTACAAGTAGACATTTGGTTTATGTGTGAAAGGAAAAAGCAGGAGATAAGAAATGTCAACACGGATGCATAGGAGTGCCTGCGAACTTGTCGTAAGCTGGGTCCGTCTGATCCTGCCAGCAGTGTGGCCAGTTTTAAAGCTACAGTAACTTATCCCCAACCAAACGGCGACATTAAACATTAAACCCAACCTGGATCTGTGAGCCAGGCTGCTGTTCCTCAAACGGCTCAGATCCACCCGCTGTGAAACCACCAAAACATAGAGCAAGACGGAGAGGGGCTCCTTCTAATGAGAGACCGGCTGTGTGATTAGGATAGTGTGAAAGCACACATGTGTGTGTGGTAACGGCATGTGCCCAACATGAGATAAACGTCTTGTCAGGCTGAAAACAAATGACTGCTGCAGTCAAATGCTGAACTCAGCCACCTCAGTAAAACTAAGGTACAAACTGTTTTTTCTATTTATTTATTTTTTTTAGTCCTCCAGGTTTGACGTGTCTATTTTTAGTAAACAAATGCATCTCAATTACCTGCCCATTTCTCTATGTTTTTTTGTTGTTGTTACCCTTATGCTTTAACTTACTCTACTCAAGACGTCAGTTTTAATTGTTGTTGTAATTGTTCTCGGTAGCCCCTCCTGTTCTATCAACTCAGGCCTGTTGTTTTGTCCACATTCTGTATGAAAAGTGCATTCTAATAAACACTGACAGATTTTCTAATTATGTCCTGGTATTTCAAACCCTACAAAAGAAGGAGGGTGTGCTTACTTTACTCACATGAACCCAAATATGAAGTTCTGCGTCCTTGAAATTAGGTGATTGTGTTGCAAGTCACGGAGCGAGATTTGCAACATGCCTTGATAAATATCCGGAGGCAACAATGTTAATCTTTTAATAACAGTCAGGTTACTTGAAACTCTTTGTGAAAAATGCTCCAAGCATTGCTATGACTTTAATCATGTGTGCATCGAGGGACAACCCTCTACCCCTACATGGCTTCTATTTTTTTTCTGTATCCTTTGATCAACACCGGAATAATCTGGATCGTGCTGATGACTAAATATCTTCTGCCCTGTTGCACCATGCAATTTCTTAAAAATAAGAGCTGTTTTTCCAGGAAGTGGATATTTGTGACTAGGTGGCACTGCAGGAGGAGGAGAAGGAAAAAGCAGGAGATGTGGAAAATACATCCATAATTACTAAAAGCTGCCTTGAAAATAACATTATGCAACAGCTGTACTGGATGTGAGCACACTTCTGGAGGGGGATGAGAAGTCAAGTTGTTTCTGCTGTTTTTTTGTTTAGGTAAAAATTTTGTCTTTTCTAGGAAAAGCAAACTCTAAGGACTCTTGTGAAACATAGGCCGGTTTCTGGAATTACGGTTACTTGAGGATATAAAAAAAAAAGTTACATAAACTTTAGTGAAATGTCATTCACAAAGCAAAAAAAAAACAACAAAAACCTAAACTAATTTACAAGCTAACAATAGTCTGTTACATGACAAAAAAAAGTACAATTTAATGTGAAATAAGCTCTTGAAAACCATGTTTAGCTCTTGTTTTTTCCCGTCTTCAAAACAAGTAAACTGATAATTTGTCAAAAGATACTAAGATCCCACTCAATTGTTATTCTACTCCAAGCACAGCTTCTTCCATGTACTCAAAAGTAAGGTGAAGAAACATATGTCCCATGAATACGACACATGCATTAAAAAAAGTAATGCTACCAAGGAGGAAAAACAGGTTCAGGCAGCCAGCTTCTTGAATTAGGACACACCAGAGCAGATTTCACTGTGTGTAGATGTACAACTTGAGTCTAAATATAATCCAACCAGACATCAGCCAGCTGCAGTCTGGTTCGATGCAGTACTCTGCTTTCTGTGAACGGAAACCCTCTGACTTCACTGGAACAAAGGAAGGGGAAACTACGGTACCTCTTATTTTTATATTTTTCTGGTAACAGGAAGAAGTTTGACCTCACTACTCACGGAAAGAAAAACCATGACACACATGATGCGATAAAATGCACAACAAGCCATAAAACCCCCCCCAAAAAACCCCAAAACACTAATGCTCTGGTGTGTTTGAGGGCAATAGTAATATTATTACACTTCTTTAAAGTGTGAGGCCACAGGCAAGAACCTCATGGTGCATTCAGGTACTCTGGGTTAGCATTTAGGCTAATTTCTCTCAAGAGGACAGACTAACATATTCGTGACCTTAAGAGTTCACGATATGTAAACCATGTCCAGTTAGGTCCAATTTATAGGGTCGGGATTCGAGGAAAAAAATCATTCAAAAAGGGACATTATTAAAAAATAAGTCAAGCAAATACATCGACTTTGTTGATTGCTTTTAAGATGTACAGTTGACGTCAATGATTAGGAGATTTATTTCATCATATATTATCCAGTTTTGACGTCGTTATAAACAGTGGAGTTAATGCGCGCGTGTAAAGAGCGGCAAAGAAGCGCGTCTCGTGCTGTATGGGTTTAACCCGCACGAGGAAACAGAAGCTGATGCAACTGCTTGTTGTCATTACAAGGACGCGCGAGCGTCTCTCGGCCAGGTGAACTGTGGCCTCGTGCGTAATGGCTGCAGTAACACCACCTGAACGGAGATATATGTTGTGGGATAATATGAACAACTTTCAAACTCACCTGATCAGGTCTAAGAAGGAGTCTATAACTTCTTTGTTCGCCGGGATGCCGTCATCCATGTCTTTAGCGTTTGCGGTGTTGTTCATTTCCACATTTCCCGGCTTGATGATGAAAGCCATCACCACCCCGATGGACGAGGCTATCAAGGTGGTCACCAAGAAGAACAGCATGGCCCAGCCGCCCAGTTTCCCCAGAGCTTTGGGGTCGATGCTCGCCGCTCCGGACACCAAGCTGCACACCACCAGGGGGATGATGATCATCTTCAGCAGCCGGATGAGGATCTCGCCGGGGAAGCCGATGTAGATCTGCTGGGTTAGGGTCGGCGACGCGGTGCGCACACCGAGCCCGATGAAGACCCCCACGATGACCCCGGCCACGGTCAGGATCACCAGCAGGTTCGCCTTGACGATCCTCTTTACCCGCTCGGACATCGGTTCCGGGCTGCCCTTCCGCTGCCCGGTAAACCCGTTGGCAAGCGGCCCGTCGCGGTGCGCCTCGCCGTTGGATGCCTTCACTTCCTCCAGATCAACCTTCTCTGCCATGTTGCTCAAAATTACTTAACTTGAAACTAAACTTTTAGAAGAACACGTCGTTGTTTTTTTTTAACGTGATTCTAAATTAGGCGGGAGTCTTTCAGAGCGTCAGCGTGGCTTAAGACCCACTTCCTTCTCTCTGGGTTGTTCTGACGCGGAGGAGCAGATGTTGTCGCCACACGGTTTACCGGCATTTTAAACCTCCGCCTCCGCCCCTTTTACGTCAGACTGGGCGTGGTATGTTCCGAGAGACTGCACCCATTGCAGTCATTAAAAAAATAGAAAACTCCACATTTGATCTGTGGTTGGGGGAACTAGCAAATACTCTGCATCTGGAAAGACTGAGATATTACAATGAAGATAAAGTCGCTGTGTTTGAGAAAATATGGGACCCTGTACTAAAATTCCTTCAATGAAAAACTGTTAGTGACAGACCTGCCACTGCTTAATATCTTGTATAACTGTCTTTTTTTCCCCTCTTTTTTACTCTTATAGAGAGGTTTGGATCAATTTGTGATGTATTTATCATGTTGTCTTGACTGTGTAAGTGTTTTATGATGTGCCGATTTATGTGGGTAAGGGATGGGTGGGAATTTGACCTGTTATGTTAATTTTTGTATGTCAATTTGGAAAAATTTAATAAAATATATATATATATATAGAAAACTTTTGGCCTGTGCCATTAGTACAGAAGAGGATTAGGGGCCACCAAAAAAAAAAAAAAGAATTTTTAATCTCAGAATTCTGACTTAAAATTCTGACTTTAATCAGATTAAAGTCACTTTAATTTGATTAAAGTCAGAATTCTGACTTTAATCTCAGAATTCTGACTTTAATCAGAATTTCAGACTTTAATTCGGATTAAAGTCAGAATTCTGACTTTTTTTTTTTTCGCTGGCCCTAATCCTCTTCCGTACTTTAGTGTGCTCGTTGTTCACTTTAAGAATTTTATTGTAACGTTTGAAAACTTGCTGCGAAAGTAAATGACTGCAGTGGCCGCCTGGAGACATGAACAAACTTTGAGAAACAGCCTTCCATTTAGTGTATGACCATTTAAACATCCTTATAAAGTAGATTCAGAAACAAGATTTCTTGATCGTGATTAAATATTATACCACATTCACATTTTTTTTTTGGCAGTAGAAACTAAAAGCAAATAACTAAAAATATTTAAAAACAAAAACCTAGTTAGTTGATGTTTGATCAGATGAAACCTACAACATCTGTTGCATCATGCTAAAAACGTGGCACTGCAAGACAATTTCCTTATGCAAATATAAGAACTGTGCTTACAGTTTCATAACTAATGAAAATATATACATAGGTATGTATATTTTATTTTATTCTAAATAGGAGGCAACAGAATGAAGCAGCATTCCTCCATAACATATCTCAGTGAAACCATAGAAATTAAGAAAACAATTAACAGCATTTTACTCCTTTAAATGTTTCAGATCCTCAAGCAAATTTGAATGCCAAAGATAATCTAAGTACAAAAAGCTGTGTTTAAGTTATAATTTTTTTTTATTATTAATGGGATGGCTATTAAGATAAAACTGCTCTACGTCTTGTAGAATCTTGAAGTAAATGCAATTATCCTACACAACCTCTAATGTTTTGCACTCCAGTAATCCACAGTAAAAAAAGGGGACCTTCCCAGGAATAGCCAACCAAATTTATTTGAAGAATTAGTCAATGACTCATCCAGGAGGCTGCAGGAAAACCCAGAGCAACATCTAAAGCACTACAGGCATCACTTCCCTAAAGTTACGCTCAACGTTAGAGTGGGTAAATACGAGTTCTGATGAACCCTACAGCTAGAAACCAAACCACATCAGACATATCACAGAAGTTCAGTGTTTCATGCACTGGCTTGCAGAACTATTCACACAACTTCAATCTTTTCTTACTTTGTTCCTCTACAACTACAAACCTTATTGCGTTCATTTGCAAAACCAACATATAGTAGAAATGATTGTGAAAACGACTGAAGAAAAATGAGACATTCTTCATCTTGTTTTTTTGCTAAACAAAACAAAAGATCTCCATTGTTCTTCATCCTCTTAGAGTCAACATCTTTGAATAACTACCATCTGAACCTGCTACCGTTTTAGGGTTTGCTCTACCAGCATCGAGAAACTGAAAGTTGCATTCAACTTTTCTTGCAAAAAAGTCTAATCTGAGTCAGACTGGATTGAGAGCATCTCTTATCACTATTCAAGTTTTTCCACAAATTCTCAGTTGAATTTAGGTCTGGGCTTTGACTGGGCCATTCTAAGACATGCTCTGATCTAAATCATACAATTTGTATGATGCAACTTCCACCCATCTTGCCACTTATTTACTCTGACCAGCTTCTCTGTCCCTGCTGAAGACAATAATCGCCACAAAATAAAGCTGCCACCTCCATATTTCAGTGAAATGTGCATTGCTTGTTTTACACCACATATATCGACCACCATTTTGGCCTCATGTGTGCAGAACACCCTCTGTGTGCCACCCAGCTACGGTCTGGTTAGGTGCGGTCCTCTATTTTCTGCAAATGGAAATCTTCTTTCTTAAATGGAATGGAGGGTGGAGAAAGTGCTTATTTGTATTTCATTTGGTAACACGCAGAGACAGGAAGATGTGTGAGGCTGGTTTGCGTCTGTTGGCTTGTGGCAAACTGAAAATAGGATGTCATGATTTTCTTTCAACAACAGCTTTCCTCCTATCACTATTCCTCTAGGCTAGATTTGCCCAGTGCACTAATATCCCTTTGAAAGACTCCTTTTGCAGCTCCTCCAGAGTGACCAGGGGCCTCTTGGCTGCTTGTCTGAATTATGCTGTCCTTGGCTGATCAGTTTAATTCTTTCTTAGGTTTTCATGCTTCATTTTTTGAATGATGGGGGGAAAAACAGGGCTCTATGAGATATTTAAAGCTTGGGATCAGGTTGTATGACCTGGTTAACAGTTGGCTGAATTCAGAAAGCAACCAGTTGCCCTAAATTTTATTCAGAAGTGTCAGATTAGAAGGGGTTGAATACAAACGTACTCCTCACTTTTCAGAATTATATTTGAAACAATTTCAAATGGAGCAAAATTTGTCTTCAGTATTTTAACAGTTTGATGCAAATGCATTATGAAAAGGTAATGCAACTTTCAAAATCTTCAAGATAAATTGCTGCCAAAAGAATTTCTGACTTCCATCCAAATGATACAATCAGTTAATGTGATCCTAAATGCCTTTAAGGTGTTTTGCATTCAAAATGAAGCCACATGGACTAATCCCGTCCCAGATTACTCCGTTTTACTAGAGTGGCAGTTAAACTAGGGCGCATGAACTGAAGAGAGGCGGAGGATTTCTCCGCAGCTGTACGCTGCCACTGGACTTTGATGCGACCTCCCTCCTTTGGGTGTTTATTTCCTCTCCTCCCGAGTGTCAAATCGACAAATGCGTATGGAGTTTGTTTTGTACTTGAAACATCAGACATCATGAAAAGTCAGACAGCTATAACAGTAACCTGACATCTGCAAGGGGTGGGGTCAAAGATGTCCGCTTTCCAACTGCGCTCTTTCTTATTTGAAGATAGCTGTGATAAGCCTCTAACATATGTGATTAAAAAGGTCTGAATGAAAGTGAAAAGCAGAAATGAATGAGTGAGAGGGAAAGACTGGTGTAAGGGTTTCATGTTTCCCTGAGAAGAAGGCTTTCCTGGCTGCCACCATGCAGTCTTTGGCAGGATGTCTTAAACTGTAACTTGAGACGGGCTCTCATTGTCTGGGATACAGGGGCCTACAGTCCGATATCTGAAGAATGTGCGTGCAGTCTGATCCAAGACTCTCTGGAGTTACCTTACACTCTTAACAACAAGCCAAATGTTTTTTTTGTTGTTTTTTCAACGAGTCCCACTGGTAGAAACTGGTGGGAAAAGCACCTTTAACACCAAAAAAGCCCTCAGGACCAGAACCCAGGCTGGTAGGGAGCCGTCCTCACAGCAGCCCGTCTGTTATATCAAGCTGGTTCCTTTGTTCCCGCTGCCTGTGTGAATGATTGCAAGGAATCACTGTGATTTCGTGAAACAGAGCATTACCCTATGAGAAAGGACAACCTTAACGGCTGAATCCACAGGAACATGCCAGCGTGGAGTTTTTCTAGAGTAGAGCCCCATCTATAAAAACAAGCGGTGTGTGTGCAAGGTGAGGGTTTGAAGGCTGACCTACATATTTTCTCCTATGCATCTGCCATGATGATATCTTCTTAGATGTTTTCTTATCTACACATAATAGCATGTAAAGAGTAATGGAATTTCCCTAAATTTGGCAAAATTTCACATTTATATATATATAACAACTACATGAACTGTCAAGCCATTTTGCAAAAAAAGAAAAAGAAAACTGTCATAATTAATAAAATAATGTCTAACCTATCATTACAAGGTACAAAGTAATTTAATTGTGCCCCTGACATGTAAATTTATGGCCGGTCTGTTGAAAACATTCTTCCGGATATTGTTCAAAACTATCTATCATTAGAAGCCACCTCCTCTGAAATACCTTGAGGAATTTATAGCTTAAATGTTGAAATTACTGTTTGATAATGCAGCAAATAGATCTGGAGTGAGGAAAAAATAAACAGGAAGCTAAATATCTAAACTATCTCTGGTGGTGTACAGGACAGGTGAAAGAAAGGATGACTGGTCATTAAAATGTAGATACAGTGTCATGAAAAAAATACATTTCCTCTCTCAGGTTCATTTTGTTGAAATACTTTACATGATAAACTTAATTTTGATGCAGAAAAAACGCTGACCATCTCAATAAAATACCCATTGTTAAATCTGGCATGAAACTAATAAAGTATTTCAGAAAAACAACACACCTAAACTCAAACATAGTGTAGGAAGTCTTATGATCAATGGCTTTACTGCTTTACAATTTCATTGTAAATGCATCTCTTATTCATGAAGGATCAGTTCAGCACAACCAGTTATAAGTTTCAGGGAGGGAAGTCGTTTACAAAAAGGCTTTTATTTTACCAGCAACAGACACTGAAGGATACAATTTATTTTTATTTTTTTAGCAAACTCATTCTGGAAACACATAACTGTTACAAAAACCATTGTTAAAACTGCCTTTGGTGGATGTAGGAGATTGCTGAGTCATGGTGAGAGTGCACCGCAGAGTGGAGATCCATTAGGAGTGTGGAGAAAGGAAGAGAAATATGCTGAATGGCTTTTGTGCACACATTCTCATGAGTAATGTAATAAATCAAAGTAGTTTGTGTCTGCTTTGTTTATACATGTAAATGATAGCATCAACTCAAGTCATGCCAGAGCCCTGTTACGTAAACCAGAGTGGGAAATAATGCTGTGTCATGCTGTAGTCTTGGTCTATTAACCAGCCTACTCGCCATGGTGGAAATGTTTCTGCGCTCATGTTTAGAACTTCCCCACTTCCAGCTAGTCATATACTAATTAATCGGGGACACCTGAACAACTTATTAACTTTTGATTTATTTGCGTCATGTATTAAAATGGGGATTAACAGTTATGTAAACGAGTAGTTTTGCAGGGCGGGAAGATAAAAGCATGACAGAAGCAGAAGTTCTGGTTGATAAATCTATTTCCGAGTTGTAAACTCTAGCTAAACATTTATTGATTTTTTTTTACAGTTATATAGTTAGTTATTTTACACTTGTCTTGGGCATGCGTCCATGTAATTTTAACATTACAACCTTTTCATGATGAAAGTTTGTCAGGATTTTTTTTTTTTACCAAAGTTTCAAAAATAGCATGCAAATATCCAAACTAATGCACATGTATGTGTTATGTTTTATTTCTTTTATTCTTGTCTTAGTCTCCCCACATTCGGCCCTGGGTTTACTGGCCTGGTCTCCAGGGTTTACTGGCCTGGTCTCCAGGCCAGTAAACCCAGTTGATCTCTTGGATCATTACATGCTCATGAAAGACTTTCCGTACCTATTTACACATTTGCACTTTGTCGCCACACTCTCATGCTTTTACGTGCCTGTGTGTCTGTTGCAGCCTGTCGATGATTAATAACTCAGACTATTAGAGCCGTTTCATAACAGTTACTAGGACTGCTGATTTATTTCTTGTTTAGTAACAATGGCAATAAACAACACTAAGCTGCTAAGAGCATTTATGTCCGTGGGGTATGTGCCATAGTCCTTAAGCCACTTGGTCAGGCTACTACTGTAAGCTTTCTTGTAAAAACAGCTCAGTTTTTACTAAATGCTCAGAGATCAAATATGTAATTATTTTTGACCATACGCTCACATTTAAATCCAGCCTAGTTTATGGTGTTGCTTCATGGTCAAGAAACTTGGATGACATTCAACACTTCATCCATGGTTTTGCAAACTAAATTTAATTTTTATACATGTAATCTCATGATAGATGTACAATTTAGGTCATAGTTTTCTCCCATCCTACGAATAGGCCAGTAGGTCTTTATATTAAGAATTATCAGTTCATTTTGTCTTTACTTCTCATGAATGCTACTTTTTTTTTTTTACAGTTCCATACAGTATTTTAGAAATGTGTTAAGTTTTTGTAGCCCCTGAACCTTTTTCTTTTTTCACCATATTAAGACAAGCTTTAACATATTTTGTTGGAACTCTCTGTGTTTAACAATTACAGTAGCTCATTGATATCAAGAAGTTAAAGGATAAATGATTTTTAAGCTTTTGACAAAGAAAAATCTGCAAGGTGTGTCAAGCATTTGTATTTAACCCTGATACTCTGATAGCTGTAAATAAAATCCAGTGCAATTTATTCATTTTCCAGCAGAGAATCTGTTGCAAAAATTGAGAATTGTTGTTCATAGACCCGATACTGTCATGTAAAAGCCCTATAAAGTATTTTATATACAAGCAGGGGACTAATGTGAGAAAAGACGAACACTTCTGCAAGGCACTTTATTGTTCGATTTGAAAGCAAATGAACAAACTTTAGTGAGCAGAAAACCTTCTTTTGTAATGTGTAACTAAGTCTTGTTGCGTCACTTTACCATTTAACAGTCATCCATTCTTTACATGAAATCTGAAAGACAAGCTCTTTTTGGAACTTTGGATAGTCGTGCCTCGTTAATGGTCCTTTTTTCCATTTGCTGCTCATAAAGCAGTTGTCTAACTTAGTTAAGGACACACCGTGTACATCCACATAAGGGATTTATTTACAGGGAAAGCGTGTTTACGATGCACCATGTGTCAGAAAGCAGTTTTACAAATCCTGCATTCCCCCTCAGTTTTCTCCTCTCAAGACTTTGTTGAAAGAGTAATTGTACCTGGGAATGCTGACACATAAGTGATGTATTTAACCACATATGTTTCATTGAGTTAGCTATTAATCTGTAGATTGTGTCAGCACTGGAACATTCTTATTCTGTTATTGCTCCTTTTGTGTTTTGCAGTCGACTCGCTCTCACGTTAGCAGATATCAGCGAAGGACCACAGCAAATGGAAATCATTTCTCCTCCTCCGCCTCTCCGGAGGGTTTCGTAACTGGACCCCCCTGCATTCTGTCTCTGCAGTAGGCAGAGAGTCGGTTACCTGCTAGAGGTCAAAGCAGCATTATTAAACCCGTTTGGTTGAAAACACATTCACAGAAGCGCCGAGACCTTCGCCCTGCTGCATTGGGGACAGGAACAATCCACAAACACCACATTGATGATGTGCGTGTGTGGCGGCGTTGTGTGAGTTGTAGGTATGTGAAGGTTTGTGTCACTGTGGCTCTGAATAAACAACCTACATGAGGCAGAGGTCAATCAATGCAGTGAGGAAAACAACCAGCTGGGTGTATTTTTTGTGTGTGCTCCATAGAGCTCAGTTCAACTGGAATGTGTTACGTTACTCTCTTACTTATTCATATGTCGCTAATCACAGCAGGATATGAGGCAGTTTTTCCCAAATAATGTTTGGAAAATGTTTTTTTTTTATGTTTCTTATTCACCTTTTGACACTCTTTTTGTTAATCACTAATGAAAATCCTTTTGCTCTTTCACCCACTGTTTTTTTCTTCTTCTTCTTCTTCATTTGATTTATAGTCAGACCCAGAAAAGCACACAACGGGCAGAGTGTGGTTGCATGTCTTGCACCACTACATAACCTCTAGCAGGACTTTACATGTGCAGCTGCTTGTGGACCCAGAGAGAATTTCCATAAAGAATAATTGACAAGATTTGTCAGTCGAATAGATGCTGGGGGAGACCATCGTAGCTTGAACGTTAAAATATTCAACATTTTAAGCTAATTTAATAGTGTGAGGCTGTACTTTATCTAGGGAAACATGTTACAAGCCCTGTAGCTGGTTGTGAATGACTCAGCTGGTAATAATCCATTTCACTCATGTTCCCTCGTGACTAGCCTCTCAAGCAAAAATGATTTTTATGTTTTAGTTTTAAATTTTAAAAGGAAAATGATCTTTTCAAAGATAATTTAAATGCACATTTCTTCAAGGTTTCCAGAAAGGCTTCAGAATCTGAAATGACTTTAACCTCTAAATGTTATCACATTTTCTCTTTGCACACTGTTCTTCTCAAGTTAACTGAGATAAAGTTAAGCTTTGAATGCTTAACTTAATCTGTCACGACTAATTAATTGTTTTAGTCATGACAAAGTACTCAAAACCGTGTCAGCAGCTGAAATCATTTAATAATCATCAAAACTTTCTTGAATTTTTGAAAGGAAAAGGGCAAAATGGAGGACTATGCAGCCTGAATTAGTGTAAAATATAAATATTCTAAAAATATTTAGTATCTTAACTTTATTCAAAATGCAATTTCTTCATAAGTAGTGTGAATGCAATTATCAAGCAAATCCTAATATATCGTCTAGTCATTCTAATTGTTGTGCTGATGAATGATGCAAAAAATAGTGGGATAAGTAAGCAGGAAGCCAGAGGCAACGCAGTGGGTGAATGGGCTTTATTTTAGCTGAACAGTCAAATAAATATGTACCTGCCACCAACCATCTACAGTATTTGACCAATGCGTGGACTTTAGCCTTTTAGGGCCTCAAAAGTCTAACATTGTGCAACATTCATTAGTTTCATAAATGCTTGCTTCAGGCTCGAGGATGAAAATGTGCTTCAGTTGTGTGTCGTCATTTAATCTGTATGTTTTTCCTCAGTAAATGAGCCAGATCTCCCAGTACATTTATCCAGTCCAGTCAGGTCGCTTTGTTGCAGTGGTCCTGCCACACCTCAGAGCATGAATGGTTATGCAAAGTCATCGGGCAGCCATATTAGATCGGTACAGCAAGTCGTCTCAAGCGCCCAGATTCATGTCTGAGCTGCATGTCTTTTATTTATTTCTCGCTCGTGTTTTAAGGGAACGCTCTTCTAGCTAGATACATGGTTGACCTGGCCTGTTGAATTTGAGATACGTGATCTTTTACCAAAAGGTTCACTAGCAGCTGAGGTAAAAGTAGCCGAGTAAGCGTCTGGGAGAGCTGGCAGCCCGTAGACTAAAAATGCAAGCCAGAACACAATCTCCCCACAGGACATTTGCAGGGAACACTCGAGGCAGAGGCAGTATAAACCAGCCTGAACAAGTCAGGACTCTGATTTGCTGAGATCAACACGCCCTTCTTGCCAGGCTCCCAGCCCACTCTTCCCCTTCTCCTTTGCCCGCGCTCCTGTTTTGGCAGTCATGCGATACCGTACTGCATGAAGGCCATCAGAATCTCCTCAGAATCCTCCCTCTCCCTGTCTTGATTTCGACATCCCGCTCAACTCTCGTACAGTAGATGTCTTTGTTTCAGGCTCGGTCAATTGAACAAAGGACTGAAAGGGAAAGGTTATGGCCATAAAGCTCCTTTTACTGTCTTTTTTGAAAAAGTGAAAAGAGGAAGACATAAAATTGCCATTTGCTACTTTGCCAGTGAGTCGATCTGAAGGGATTAAGCTTTTCATTTATTAACACTGACACTGACCACCTACGTTGCTGAGTCATCATAACTTGAATATTTGCTCTTCGAACTTGCCTTGCGTAGTTTGCACAGCCACACATCTGCGTGTCAGGGGTGGCATTCACATTTAATGACTGTAGAACCGCATGAATCTACATTTTCTCCTTTTTTTTCCTGTTTGCAAAGGGAATCATGTCATAAGGTTTTGGACATTTTGTTACATTATGACCAAAAGCCTCAGTGCATACCAACACAATGCTGTGCATGAAATGGAAAGAAAGGAATATATATATATATATATATTTTTTTACCATTTTAAGAAACAAACATCTGAAAATGAGGCATACATTTGAATTGAGCTACTGTAACTTGCTGAAAAAACCTTTTCAGTGATTACATCTCCAACTCTTGGGATATGTCGCAACAAGCTTTGCACACTTGGAGGTTGGGATTGTTTTTCCTTTTTTATTATTCTTGTCAGGCCTTTTGCTGCCTCTGACAAGGTTGTGTCCGTTTGATGTTCGTCTGTGACGCCTTGCTGCATCTGCGTTTAGACACAAAAGTCTTGTCATGTTCCTTTCACAATTTTATTGTCTGTACATGACTAGCAAAAGCAGTGAAGAGCCTAGAAACTAATTCCCTACATTTAAAACTTTCTTTCATGACATAACCCCTCTGAACTCAGGGTACTGTGGTTTAGGTCTCTCACTTTAAAGAGGTGGCTGAAACTTATTGCTGCCATGGCAACTATTATATAATCGCCATCCACTGGGTGACCTTTTGTTAGCATGGAGGATGGTCTATGATGGTCTGTGTTGACACAACCATAAATTCTTCAGGTGTGTCGATTACATTCCTTTTGAAAATGCGTTTGTCTCTGTTCTGTAGGAACAGGAGGTCAGATGAGACAGGCTTTACGTACAAATATCTCCTTCCTTCCTCCCTCTGGACTTTTAATAAATGGAATACTTTCTCATTCTTGTTCATTACCTTTCGTAATAAACAAATACTTTTCTTCATGAAAATCTCCAGGATCCCAGGCCTTCAATATTAACATTAGAAGTCCATGGGCTCTGCTGGATAAGTCGGTTTAATGTGATCTCAGTAGCTGAAGGCTTTGAGAAAATTAAACCACAGGCAAAGTTCTGTGTGCTTGGTCTGAAATAATGAATTTAGAGTTCAGAAGGACTAAATGGAGATTGTGAAAGACATGCATCCTAATCTCATCTGTCTACATGTCCAGATTTGCGATGCACCTCTCTCCCTGCCCTTCTTGCTCCCCCACAGTGTGCTGATCACATGCCTGCCTGTAATCCCCTTACAGTAGCCGATAATGCCCGCTGTCCCGAGCTGCGTGCTGCAACAGATTAAAGCATGGGATGGTTGGCAAAACTGTTCCTGCACTCACTGACACCCTCCACGGCCCAATTATGTCCTGAAAACGGACTTCTTGCAGATCTCACCTTCTGCAGTGTGAATGATACTTACTGTAGTTTCTTTTCCAGTAGGTCATTAAGAAGCATTATCCAGTTCTTAAACAGAATCCTTATTTTAACAGTGGCCATAATAAACTGAACTCGATTGCATTATTATAACAGCGCTTGATTTGGAATGTGTGTAATCAGATTGACTGTGCCTAAAAGACAACATCAAATTGGCTATGTGTATAACATTTGATTGTTTTTGTAAAGTGCCTTTAGACGACATTTGTAGTAAATTGTTGCTATGTAAACAGATTAAATTGACCGGATGCAAACTGGAAGCATTTGACTTTTGCACATTGCAAACTTCGATAATCGCCGATTTCTTTATGCAGAGCAGTACCTGTACATACAAGCTTAAGTTGGATTAAAAATATAATGGAAAAGCTTCAATGTTTGTAGTTTTGCCAGACACTTATGATTTGGATATGCCTCAAATACCACTTTTGCAGGTTTTAGCATGCGTAGCCCGGTTATACATCTGTCTGAGACGGCGCCCATTTTCGTTTAGGACGAGTCTTCCACGAAAGCTCGACTTTATTGCTCGGCCTCAAAAGCGCTCTTTTGTCTCGCTGTTTCTTTAAAAGCCAGACCTGAAAGAATCCTGCCGTGGGGGCCCTGAGCAAACAGTGACCAGGAGAATGGAGGTTCATTGAGCCCGGGGGAGCATCAGCAAGAGGTCAGACAGTCTAAAGCTCCCTGTGTGTCAGAGATGGCTCTGGGATAGGTGTTCAGACACACCCCATCCCGTGAGAACAGCCCTTCTGCATAACTCTCTGGAACAGGGAATTAAGTGTACATGTGGGTCCAAGTCAATACACACACACACACACACACACACACCTGTGAACAGGGGAATCATCAGTGTAGACATTCACAAGAAATACAATAAAGACACATATTGCACAAATTCTCTTTTGAGAAATTTATACACACAAGTAAATGGCTAATACGTCTAATTCCGTACAGAAATAGTTTACTTTGTGGGTTAGGTTTGCTATTTTAACAAGAGACTGAACTACAGTTGACCACATAAGCTATAAATTACCGACCTATTCTGATGAGGGCTGATCAGGAGACCAGGTGGAGATTTGACCTGGGAAGCAAAAGATGTTTTAAGTGTTTATTGTGACAAAGGTGAATAGATTTGCTATTTTTAGCCACATCTTCATTATTTCCTTTGCGTTGAAGAAGCTCTGTTGCAGTGTTTAAGTTTTCCACCCTGTTTTGGAAGTACAATAGCTCATTTAACTAGAGAAAGGTGAAATGACAACAATGCTTGGCTGGGTTGAAGGAAAACAATAACCCATAATGACATGTTTTTTTCTGAAAGAGCAGTACATAGCGTCTCCACAGACCAGAAAGGAGTCCTTTTCTGCTAATTGTCACTTGACAACACATTAAAGCAAAAAAACAACTCAAGACTAAAAGACTGTGGGAAAATCATTTTGAGAAAACCAGCTGCATCTTTATACAAAAAACGGCACTCAATCGCTTAAACTTAGCACTCAAATTTCTGGCACACTGAAAAACACAGTGAAAAAAATGTTAATAATACATTTCTATGTTTTTTTTTTGAATGAAAGTTTGAAAATCATTACAGTAAAGACCTACTTTAAGTTTTAAGTCATTTTAGTATTTGGTTGTGATTTAAATTCACAATGAAACGCCTGTTCTAGGCTTTGTTCTGTTTAAGTATTGCAACAAGCTGCTGCTGGTAAGGAAGATATGGAACCACCATCTCCTCTCAAGGTAATGTAGTCTATGTAAAAAAATAAAAATAAAACCATCCAGCATAGCACAATTGAAATTAGATTTGTTTGTATTTCATCTTCCTTTGTTATTATTATTTTTTTCACAAGATTTATGAGCATATTTACAGGAATTTTTACCATTCTTCCTGAGGGTCATTTGTGAGGTCAAACACTGATGTTGGATGCAGTGGCGGTTTCTGGTCTAATTCATTCTAAAGGTGTCATGTCAGGTTGAGCTCAGGACTCGGTGCAGGTTAGGTCTTTCACACTAAACTTGCTCAACCTTGCATTTATTGACCTTGATTTGCCAAATGGTGTCATGATTTGAGTTTTTCCTCTGTGTTCATTTTGAGTTCTCTGTGTCTCCGTGTTGTGCTGTCTCCCCTTGATTGCTCCCAGGTGTGTCTCGTTCTCCGTGATTACCCTCTGTGTATTTATTCCCACTTGTGTTCTTTCTTCCTCGTCGGGTCCTCGCCTCGTTTGGCGTCTTGTCAGATGTTTGTGCTCAGTCCATTTGTTTCTCCTTGTGCTGCCTGTGATGAGCCCTGGTGTCGGCTCTGCAGTGCTGCCTTGGTTGTTGGACTTTTTTTGGAGCAGTTTCATCATTAAAGATTCATTACTTCTCTTACCTGGGTCTCCTGGCATCTGCCTCGCCACCTACACTGCACCATTTCTGACAAATGGTGCACACACTGATCCCACAAAGCTGGAAACATAAAATTCTCCAAGTTGTCTTGATACGATAATGTTATAAAAAAAGAGGCCCTTTAATGGGAACTATAGAGCCATACCCAATTTTTTTTAAAAAGTAGTTCCACACCATTATCTTCACAGTACCAAACTTAAAACATTTGGAGTTCTCGACCTAATGACCGCTGAGAAATACATGGTTCAGCATCCTCTGAACCTGGCTGCAATTTATATAGCCTAGGACTTTGTGGCAGCTGAAATGCTGCTGTTCCCAACTGCTTCCACTTTGTTTTAATACCAGTAGCAATGGCTGGTGGAAAGGAAATTTTACAATTCCCATTTCAGTAATCACTTCTCCCAGGACAGATGCTTCTTTTTTAATCTTCCTGTTAGCTGTACATCCTGTTTGGTCTCACTCCCAGTTTTATAGCTTCCTGTATCTCTGGTGGTTGATGTTTATCTTCTCAGCATTTAGATTTTTTGTTTGCAGTTTTACCGCAGCTCTTTTGTCAAATGCATATATTTGTTGCATCTGTCTTTTCTTTCTGCCTACCTGCCCTCTTTATGCAAAGTGGTCTTCATTCACAATGAAGAGTTTACTTCAAATTCTTCCAGTTGTACACCAATAAAAAGATAGATAGATACAGTACAGACCAAAAGTTTGG
>CAEFZX010002582.1:0-74871 GCA_903066825.1 Alfaro cultratus | reverse complement strand
GCATTTCATTCGGGGGTGTTTGCGTCTCTCTTTTTGTTTGCTGCATTTCATTCGGGGGTGTTTTCTTTTTTGTTTGCTGCATTTTATTTGCTTTTTGTTTGCCGCATTTAATTTGTGCGCGTGTCTTTTTTTTGTTTGCATGTTTTCTCTTTTGCTGCGGATTTGCACCTGTCGGCCACCGTAATTTTCCCTGTGGGTCCACTAAATGTGGCTTTACGATTAACACAATTCATTTCAAAAGTTTCTTTCACAAAGTTTGACTGTTTTTTAATGTTTTATACTAATGTGATATTCTGGAGACTCCTTCTCCAATATTGTTCTGTTGGGTAAGAATAAGCAGAACTGCTAGTTAACAGTTGAGCAGGCTGTGCCTGTAGCGCACTCTTCGTTTACTATGTTTCTGCTGCAGGAGAAGCACATATAACTAACCTCAGTTGCTCAGCCACACTGCAGTCATCTGTTTGATTCCTGAGATTTAAGAATGAACAGTTCCTAAAAACAGTTCACATCACAGGAACAATGCAGAAAAATTATGTAGGGTAACTAGAAGTAACAGAAATGTCCTGAGTTCACATTGACTGTTTAAACTCTACATGTGCTTATCAGCTGCCTGACGCTGCCACGGCTCCAGAGAAATGTCTGCTGAGCTTGCAATGACATCAGTGATCATTAACGCCATCAAACACATCAGCTTTACATGCATGCACGCACACGCACGCACGCACACACACACACAGAAAAGCTACCTGATAAAGGATAATCCTCAGAGTGATTTGTGTTGACATTAAGCAGCTGCTTCTTGTGACTTTTATTTTAGGTGTGATCTTGATATGAAGCCTTCAACATCCTGATAATACTGTATGTAAATGAAACTGAAGTCATCATGTGATTAACATGTTTACTGAGGCAATCGTGTCATATTAAAGCTGTTTATCATAAATACAACAGATATTGAGCTGGTGCCTGTGCCCTACCTCACTGCAAAAACCAGGAGTTAATGACACCAGGCAGGAGAAAACTCAAACTGACTGCAGTTTTATTAATAAAAAGGATTTCTCTGGAAGTACAGTTACTGTAATGCTAAAGCTTGGGGGTTATTTTACATCGGAATGGATGATACATTGGTATCGGCCGATGTTAGTCTGGTTCAGGAAATAAAACTGATGTTTATTTCCACCTTATATCTAATCAGCTAACATTGGTAATGTAACAGCAGTATTAATATTGGATCGCAGTCCAAATATTTCTATCAATGCATTTGTGATTTTATATCAACACTGCAACAGATGTTTACATTCCTGCACAGTTTTTATCAATTTAAATAACGTTTCTGCTGGTTGCGTACTTTTATTGTCACTTATTATAAATAATCTGTTGTTTTTAATTCACAAATACACAATTTGGACATTTTTTCATTTTATACTACCCAGTTGCACATTCCTTTAGATCAGAGGAATGTGGATAATATTTTAGCATTTTACCCCTAATGTACAATATGCTATTCTGTTTTTGTATTTTGATATTTTTGTCTTTGTGTGAAGTTACATGCTTCAATTCAACAGGAATTCCCCCCACTCTGGGACAATAAAGCTTATTTCTATTCTTATATTTAACAACCACATCACAAATCTCTCTCTCTTCCCAATATGGTGACGTGCCAGCAGCAGTGGTTTGTGTTTAAACCTAAAGCTCAGCACAGCTTATTGCACTTTGGGGACAGATACAAAATTAACAACAAAATGCTGGGTGCAGGTGCATAAGTTCACAAAACAAGTATTGCCCTTTTAAAAAAAGAAATATGACTTAGGGAATAAAATAAATGCAGACAGACTGAGATATTAGAGGATGCTTAGAGCAGTCGGAGGCCGCCTGCAGCTCGGTTCCATTTGGTGAGCCCACAAGTAGGCAGAGAGCCTCTAGAGGATATGGCTGCTTTCTGATGCATCACCACAAGCAGAGGTGGAAAAGGAAGAACTCTGAAAGGGAGAGGATTTCTTGCTCTATTTAACAGCAATGTAAAGCCTGAATAGGGAAGCATCACATTGCTGTACACAGTGAAAGAACATGGCATCCCCGTTATATAACAGTGGGTAAGAGTAAACAGGAGGACGTGCACGTTCATGTGCCTAACATGACTAATTGTAGCTGTTCAGACAGTGATGCTGGACGTTTCTCCATGGTTTGTTTCCTCTGACAGAGGAACTGCGATCCAGGGAAACACCACATGTTTCAGTTTTCTGGATAGTTCTGAGCTACATGTATGCACATCTGAGAATCAGGCATCATTTGGGAGAAAAATTAGCAAAAAAGAGAGAGGATGCCGCTGAGCATATGTGGAAGAGCTAGAATAAAAAGGACATTTGATGAATCTGTGTAGGAAGAAATATGTAAACTCTGCACTGTGTGAATTTAGTGTGGAAGTTTGTCAGAAATCGAGTCTGTCCAATAACATGTCATTATTTTAGAAGTTAAATTTAATAGGGGTGCACTGATAATCGCCTTCGATTTCTTGAATTTTGGGAGATTGACGATCGGCCGATACGTACGTGAGAAACAGATCTTATCCAGCGATTTTCTCTCCCTCCACAAACGTCTGAACATCAGCCACTGCCCCCTTCTGGTCTGATTGTGAGACAGGTTTGACTGACAGACCCCTCCGCCCCAGGAGGTCACATCTGGATGTGTGTGGTGAACAACAGTCACCTCACTGTTGCCAACTTAGAAGCTTTGCTGCTATGTTTAGCAACTTTTCTGACAAAAATAAAATTGGAATCGACCAAAACTGGAACCTTTAGGTCAGACATTTTAAAGATGGTGATCGATCAATATGCTGCAATTGGTGCAGGCCTAAAAATTAAGCACTGAGCGTGTTGTTAAACCTGAGAATAAGCAATAAGATTTTTGCATATTTGTCATAAAATGCCTATGAAAGCAAGAACTGCTGTTGAGTCAAAGCAAGTCTGCCATCAAACAAAATTACAAAAATATTCATGTCTTAAACTACATTCATAAACTTTAAAATATTTACACCAACAGAACCTAATTCATAATTGTGAAGTAGAGTGAAAATGAATTGTGAGTTTAGGAGAAATTAAAATCAGAATTGATCCCTGTACATTTATAATGAACTCCCTTCAATCCTGTCCAATTTATCATCTTCACAAATTCACACAATAAATCTAAATTCTTGCGACAATAGAAAGAATTTCATGAACAGAGCTCTATTGTAACTGTCATGACGACACCAGCGTCTGATTTTCAGTGAAGGCCTCAAAGTTTGTTGGAGAGCATTACACAACACCCTGAATCCACCATCTCCCCAGAGAAACATGGTGGTGGCAGAGTTATGCTGTGGGAATGCTGTCCTTCAGCGGAACAGAGAGGGTGTCAGAGTCGATGGGAAGATAAATGGAGCTACATAAAGGGCAACCCCAGAGGAGCAACCTCCTGCAGCTGGAGCCATGATGGGAGAACGTTCATGTTTTAGAATGTGATCCCATTCTAAAACAGTGAAGCATTCTAAATTGCTGCACAACAATTGGAAAAAAAATGCTGGTAAATGTTGCCATGACTTGCATCTGCTGTTTGCTGCTTTGGTCATGAGATGATTGTGCTGCAGTTTTTTAATGACTTTAAAAACGACTCTAACGCGCTCCGAAAATATTTTCTGCTGCATTAAACAAGCTTCCCCAGCTTTCTAACAGACATAGTTGGCCTGAACATATGGTACCTCTGTAATTAGAAAATATTTATTACAATCCAGTCTGAGCAGGTCTTTGCAGTATTGCTATTGCACTAAGGACAAATTAGCAATGATTCATGAAGGCCTACATTAACCTGATTAAGAGATTGAAAAAGATTTTTTACTGTTTCTCTTCATCCAGCCTGCTGGAGTTTTAGCTGTTTCACAATGAAAAATCAACAGAAATTTTAGACATGGTGTTGGCAGTCTACAGTTTAGACTCTAGACTGTCTATTCACAGTCTACAGTCTGTGCATAGACAGTTGTAGACTGCATAGTCTATGCACAGTCTACAAATGTAATGGCAGCATTTACAGTTGTGGTAACTGCTGCCATTCTACAAAGTAATGAATCAAAGGGCTGTATGCTAATTTATGCCACACTTTTTCTCAGATTTATGTTTTCTGCAACGCCAAAGAGAAGACGGTAAGCAGCTTAGTCAGACTTGCTGTTTTATCCCTTTTTTTAAAGGAGTAAGAATTTTTAATCTTATGTGACATGTTAGACGTAAATTTCTGATGATTATCAGGAATTTAAAAATGTTGATTTAAAGGAGGCAACGATACTCTCAGAAACACAGTTGCACCTAAAGGCTTGTGCAAAGAAAGAATTTCCTTGTATTTTATGCAACAGCTGCAGGAAGAGCAAATTTCCTAAAGGGCAAAGCTGCATGACACTACCTGTCCTAGGAAAGCTGCTCTGCTGATACCAGAACATGTAAAGTTCTGGTATCAGCAGTAACTTTGGAAGTTCAATTTGAATTCGGATCACAATGCGACCTGTTGTTCATCGGAGGAGAGACTGGTGTTTCTTCAAGTAAACTGAAACATATTTAAACCCTTTCATAATAATTTTTAACCTAAAAGAATGTTAAGATTCACATCTTGTCAATGCTCAGAATTTTTTCTAATTAATACTGAACAAGTCTTTATACAGTCTCCATTCGTTTGAGACAGATCGCCTCATTGTCACTTGGACTTAACTTTTCTGAACAGCAACAACACTAAACGAAACAGAACCTCGAGTTCTAGACATATCTTCATGTATGTTGTATTGTGAACACCACCTTTAATTCTTCTATCAATCTGGGTTTTGTTTACAGTCAGACATATATGACAAATATAAGTAATGAACAATCGACTGTAAAGATCCCCGCCTATGCACCATATTGTGCAGACCAGTGTTTAATCAGAATGACCTAAATACCCTGCAGACCCTTGTGAGTGGTTACACACAGCTAAGCCTGCCACACTATCCATAAAACATGTCTGTCTCTGCGACAACACTCTCCGACTGAGAACACCACTATCTAACGTCGTAACAAGATATTGTGAAGAATAAGCACCAGAGACAACGCAACTGCATGAAAAATAAAAAGTATGCTTCTCCAAACAGTACTGCTAAAAGCTACGCGGATAAAAAAGGATGCTAGCCAAATGACAGCTATAAGTTTGTGTCCCTTCACAGCGCTCATGTTTACTCCCCGGTACTGACGAGGAAGGCTTCAGAAGTACCAAACACGGTTCGGTATGTACAGCATTTCTGCTCTCATACACCTTTCATTCAGTGGGATTTTACACACGCCATTATTCTAATGAGAAAGTTTCCCAACACGGAAACTGGAACGTGTATTCGGGTATTTTGCAAGTATATAATGTACAGAATATAACATAACTCCCGAGTGTTCAGCTGACCAAATTCAATTATTAAAGTTATGAGTTTTAAACTATTCTACTTCAAGCCATTTTTTAAAAATAACGTTCAGTCTGTACCATCAGGTGGCTTTAAGCTAACTAATTTTAGCATTCACGGTTAACTTTGCTAGCGTAACAAATGAAGCGGTATGGCGAAGCCAAGCTAGCTGCTACAGACCCCGCGAGGTTCTAGCTTTTTAGCGGCTAATGCTAATAGCCTTGAATTTCCATTTTCACTCTCCAACATTAGCGCCAATTTAAAAATTATTCCGCGAATGTCCAACTACATGAACAATAAGCTTTCAGAAGGTGTCATATCTGAGTCCGTAATTAGTTTTATCCCCCCAAACTTTTCAGAGAACAGTTCACGGAACCCGACAACAATCCGCTGTGGGATATTTGTTGAGACAACTATATAGCCGGGATATCGCATTAATGTTTGTAAAAGTTGCACGTTTCATTTATGGTGTAACGTTAAGAAACAGTAGTAGATATACTGATTAAAAAGGTTAACATATTTATTTGCAAAATCCCATTACAATCGTATGTTTCAATAGATTGTGGCGTTCTTTCAAACCAAACTTGAAGCACGCACGAAGGCTAAGTGACATTGAAGTCGGCATCTGATCCACAGTTTCAGACCCAGGGCTGTTGCACGGATTTTAGGGATTCTGGAATATTTCTAATGAGAAATAATCAACTTATTTAAATCCGAGATGTGCTGGATTACTCTACTCTGCCTGCACATTATTTTACACACAGTATTTGATTAGAGAAACTTCCCTTGTTATTGTTTAAGGTGGAAAATACCAATTTTATAGCTATTTTGGCATAAATTTACAATTGGGTCCTGCATGCAATCAGTTAATTTTTAATCAAGTCAAATCTGTAGTAAATTTTTCTACGCTGTTTACAGACACTTTCGTACAGTTAGTAATAACCTCATTCTCTTTATGACAACATATATTCAATACTTTATTTTGCATTGGAAATCAACATTTAATATTAAATCCATCTGAAAACTCTTAGAATGTTTAAGACTGGACAGATTTAATCTACTCTTTATTCTTTTGAATGCTTCAAAACACAAAGATTCTAGGATTTAAAGTTTAAAGGAGCTGATCTATTGCCCAAATACAATTAACACCATTAATATTAGATGCGCATGAGTCAGGCATAGCTGGAAAATATGTTATCTATTAAAGCAATCCATTCCAGGTTTGACCTGTCCAAGAACTGTACCTTTCAAACTAGATTATTTATTTTCATGTATGTTTACAAAAATTGTGTGTAAAGAACCTTTAGACAGTGCCGAATAAGTCAGTTTAAGTTGGGCCTGTCGGATTTAGAATTAGACCTGATCTAATTTAGTCCTGTTCTCTAAAAGAGCATAAGAGATTTTTACTCAAGCGTCTAATCGGTATATACGAATCTAAAGCTAACTTCAGCATCATCCAAAGCTAGGCTATAGCTAGCTTGAGTTAGCAGCTAACCGAATAGACAGCTAGCGGCTAGCCACCTGGGTGTCGAAAACGAACAATCACATCGTGTGCGTGCGTGTATGTGTGTGTGAGTGTGTGTGTGAGGCGGGGGGAGTGGGGGGGGGTCTCAAATATATAAACCATTCCTTACCTCCCACTCGGTACATATTGGCCGCCATCCTCTTGCAACCTGTATTAAAATCAATTCCAGGGTATTCCCCGCTTGGGTAAAAAATATCGACGGCTTCTCTTTTATTCCTTCATTTATCTTAGACACCCCCGCCGCGAAACAAAGCCGGCTCCGGGCTCGAGCCGAGCTGTGGCGGGTAAAAAAGTTAAAAGTTTCCTTTAGTAAAGCTCCGGAGATAGTCCCCAAAAACCAGAAGTATCCTCTTTTCTTCGGCCCCTCGGACGACCTTCTCCTCTTCTTCACTCACTCATTCACACGCAGCTAGCCTGTCTCTTACTCCACTCTTCCTCCCATCCTCCGCTCCAAGCTTCATCCTCCTCTTCTTCACCTCCGCTCAGTTCAGCACACACACACACACACACACACACACACTCGCACACGGAACACTCACTCACAGGTCCCCTCCGACAGTGCGCGAATCGTCATCTTCGGCTATTGTCGACAATCTCCGGCAGAACCCACAACTTTTTTTCACTGGGTCCTGGTGAAGAACCTGAACCTCAGGTTCTTAACCTGAGGTTAAGAACCTGACCTTTGGCACGAATGAGTAAGAAACAGGGCATTTCGTGCAAAAATATTTGAAAAATATAATGCTTATTAAGACTTGATTAATTATTTTTGTAATGAGCTTTCTAAAAAAAAGTATAAGAGAGTGTAGATAGCAAAACCCAGTTCATGTAACAGATTTTTTTTGACTGCAATTTATTTCCCACAGTGAACCTAAAAGATTTGTGAGTAGCATTGCTTTGTCTTTAAACACAAGTACACTAAAAACTTATGATAAATTTAGTGTTGTATTGCAATATAAAGCTTTAAACAAACGTAAGGGATACACCAAAACTTTAAGCTTTATGTTTTCATTCTATTCTACATACTAAAATAAATATTTCTGAGCTTTTAGGAATAGATATCGCAAACATTCCTACAATCAAGATGAACTTTCTATTAGTTTTGTTTAGACATCAACTCTAAATATTTCATATAACATCTTAGCCAGAGCTGATGTTACATTTTAACATCTTTTATAACTTATATTTTTTGTGTTTCCAAGAAAAACGGCTAGTTGTAACACACCACTTTCAGTACTTATAGATACTCTTACACATTTCAGTCGGATTTGGTGATGAACCCTTTTAACAAATGAAATATTATCTGCTTTACATCTGTTTGGCTGTTACAAAAAATCAGTCTGTCTGCAATTACAAGTCAAGAAATTTCAGCCAGATCAGAAGTTCAATTTTAAAAATCAAACCCTGGTAATAAATGTATTGTTTGTATTTCCCACTATATCCATACAGAATAATAATACAAAAATGTTCTCAACCAACTTTCAGTTTTCACTGAGTCTCTACAGTGAAAACTCAGTTTCGTTTTAAAGGTACATCTCACATTAAAAGGGTCAACACTGCCCCCTAATGACAACTAAATAATAACACAACTTTCAGTTTTTATTTTTTTGCTTGTATTAATAATCAATACAAAATAAAAAAAAAATAAAAAAAACATTTACTACAAGTAATTTTCAAGTACACTGATCTAAGGTCACAGAAATGAATGAATTAGTAAGATAAGCAGGGTTTGTGTTGACAAGAGTTGTTCTCCATCTTGTTTCATAAATGCACAGAAACAGCCAACACTGGTCACTTCTGTTTAAAGTACAAAAATATAGAAGAGCATTTCTATAGGCACTATGGCATACTGTATGTTATAATGCAACACAAAACTCAATACGACTTAAACAGGCATGTTCACAGAAACTATAAGGTAATAACAGTCACATTATGCACCACTCAACACACATGCTAACTTTCCTCATCACTTACACATCAGAATGCAAAAGATTCTGTTACACATGTCAGTTTCAGATGGATTTACAAAGTTATGGTAGGGGGTTAAAATGGACATTTTCCCCTGAAGAGAATCCCTCTATGCTCATGAGACTGACGGCAGTGGTGCAGCAGAGGCTAAATGAAGCTGATCACTGATTAGCCTCAGTGGCTGTGAGCAGACAGCTTCCCTCCCTTCACTGGCAGCACCAGCAGCTCCATCTAGCTGACTGGAGGCTCCGGAGAGCTGGTGGAGGAGGCAGAGGCCAGTGTCTCCCTGCTTTCTCCCACCCCACCTCTGGTCACCTTCCACTGCAGGATGCAGGTATCCTTCCCGCCAATGGAGAGAAGGTGGGAGTCATTGTGGGTGAAGCAGACGTTGGTTACGTGACTCCCGTGGCCCTCGTACTTGTGACTTGGTGCCTGGGCAGGGGATAGGACATTGAAGAGAGGTTGTAAAGGAAGCCCTAATTAATTCCTCGTTTTACTCAATGTAGGATACACTTTTTGAAATCCCGTCGTCGCATGGTGACAATGCCGAATAAGATTATAGTGCTTGTTTCTAGTTTCAAGTTTATTTTTCTATGTACACTTCAGAATTTCTGCCAGAAACGACTATTATTTCCTGAAGCCTGTTCTAAAATCTGTGAAGACCACTTCTTTCAATCAAGCAGGCAATAGGTGGGGGCAAATATTTTCAGTTTATGTTCTTTTGATTATGGGTTTTATTTCATTTCACACTATTATTGTCTTGTTTGTATTTAATTGTACATCTGTGGGGGGGGTTTTTTATCTGTGAAAGGTGCAATATAATTAAAGTTTTCTTACTTAAACTGAATTAGTAAACGTGACTGACTCATTAGACCTGCAGTCCAACTGAAAAGTCTTTCGATGTAGAGTGACTGTGAAATGAAGGATGACTGTGCCAGCAGTACCTTAGGCTTAGGGCAGGGGTACTGGAAGAGGTGGACCTTGCAGAAGTCATCAGCCACTGCCACCACCTTCTCATTGTGGGAGCGACACAGGGCGTTGATGTCTGTTCCGTCTGAGCCCTCCAACCACACACCTGCAAACCACAGAAACGCTGGCATCAGCTTGGCTCCTTATCCCAACGCCACAAGGTTTACTTGCAGAGTGTGTTTGATGCTTCTCACCTATGACATGGAAACCCAGCACACAAGTGAAAGAGGCCCATTCCCTGTCTTTGCTCTCAAAGCGGTTCCTCAATAGCTTGCATCCTCCTGCAATGTCCCCTATTAAAACATATTGAGAGAAGTTAAGTAGGCTCTATAGAAAAGATGTGCTCCAAGTGGTTCAAGCCTCTCCACCTTATGGTCTACAGTTACTTTAGCTGATCACTACAACATAATTTTTTCTGGTGTAATAATGGAAACATTTTTTTCAGTTTATAACATCTGTAGCTGCACAATTCTGGATGTGTACTTACAGTAGAGGATCTCATAGTCGCCTGAATTTGACACAATGTAGCAGCTGTCTTTGGACCAGTCAAGGTGAGTTATGAAGCTGGAGTGTCCCTAGTAAAAAGACAGATAGGATTGTAGATTATTTTATTCTTCAGTTTTCTTTTTCTTAATAAAAAAATGGCATTATAAGCATTCATATAAGACTGTGGTATGGATTTATCTCAGTATATCTGTGTCGACATTTTGACTTGGTCCCTCCAAACATCTGGTTTGGTGAAAAGAGCTCAGAAACTTCTGCATTTTTACGTCTGATGANTGACCAGCAGCATCCCAGTCTGGTTTGTGGCCTGTAACACCTCTGACTGGCAACGTATACGGAGAGTGGTGAGGACAGGAGAGAGAATCATCAGGATTGAGCTTCCTTCCATCCTTGAGACCACTTCCAGTCGCTGCCTGACCAGGGATCGGCCAATTTCAAAAGATCTCTCCCACCCTCACCATAGTCTGTTCTCCTCTGATCAAAGGTGTAGAACAACCAGATTGCACAACAGCTTCATCCCTCATGCCATAAGACTACTAAACTCCCATTAATCTTTTTATTGTATGTATTTATATTAATCAATTAATGTAACTATTTTTTAGGACATGTTAAATGTACAGATGGATGACAATAAAATGTCTATGTCTCACTGAAACATTGATCCATTTCACTTATTCTTTAAAAAATGCATTGCACATAGAGTGAAAGACTTTTCTTTTCCATCCATCCATTTTATGTGTTCCCTTGTCCCTTGTGGGATCAGGAGGGGTTCTGGTGCCTATCTCCAGCGAGACGAGAGTCGGGGTACACCCTGGACAGGTCACAGGGCAACACAGACACAGACGGAACAAACAACCATGCACGCACACACTCACACCTAAGGAGAATTTAGATTCAGAGAGACCAATTAAGCTGGAAGTTATGTTTTTGGACTGTGGGAGGAAGCCAGGGTACCCGGAGAGAACCCACTATGCACAGGGAGAACATGCAAACTCTATGCAGAAAGACCCCTTGCCGGAAATCGAACCTGGGACCTTCTTGCTGCAAGGCAACAGTGCTACCAACTGCGCCACTGTGTTTTCTTTTAATATTCATAAATATCTTTGCATTATTATACAGCAAATGAAAAAAGTCAAGAGTACGTGCAGCCTTCTACCAGCAATCTTGCTGACAAGATTTATAGAGAAGTTTGAACACTTCTAAAAGTACTGCTTTAATCACCATGGTAACACCAGTAAACTGGCCTGATCTAATATAGAACCTATGGGCTGTTGTCAAGAAGAAATGTCAGACACCAGAACCGACAGCAGTAGCAGCAGATTGGTGAAGGCTGCTACCGAGGTAACCTGGGCTTGTTGCACACCTCAGCAGAACCACAGGCTGATGCCTCCATGCCTTGCTGCATTAATGCAGTAATTCACGCAAAAGAACCCGAATCCCAGGAAACCCTAACCCTAACCCTGTACAGCATATGCTGATTGAGAGCATATGCTGTACAGTACATGGTGGGTCCTTTTCAGCAGCCCCACATTTCAGTATTCAAAAATATTATTTTCATTGGTCTTTATCTCACTTTGTAAGAAGTACAGAGCAAATCTTTGGTTTTATTAGCTATAAGCCACAATCATCAAAATTAACAAATGCTTAAAATTTATCACTTTGTCAGTAAGGAATCAGCGCTATACATGTGTCTCACATACTAATTGAAGAACTTAAATAAAAGTCTTACTTCTTCCTGCTTATGATACACATGTATGAATGTAACTCACATTACACCTTCCGAAGCGACTGTAGCGGCGGCCACTCTCTGTCACGCTGTAGATGTAGATGAAGTTGTCGTGAGAGCCTACAGCTAAAAAGCGTCCGTCTGAAGACACAAGAAGCCATTACTTCAGTTAAAGGGGACTTCCACTGTTTTTCACCTTATTCCTTCTTTCCTCACTTATGTACAGAGAAGAAAATAAACAAAAAACAAACAAAAAAACACAGACTTAACTATATGTGTGTTTATATTCTATCGTTTTTCCCCCCCCAATTTTTTATTTTTTTTTTGGTTTTCTATTTTTTTTTAGATAAATTTTCTAAAATCACACAGAAAAGTCATATAAATTTAATTTTGTGCAGAATTTTGAGGAAAGAGATTAATTTGATATAATTTTTAATAAGACTGTGGAAAAAATAAAGCGATGTGAACATTTTCCAGATGCACAAAAGTTCTGAAACTTTGTGATATGTATTACATTCTTTAAAAAAACTAAAAAAAAAGTATAATTTCTGCAGATGGCATACCTGGTGAATATCTCATGACTGATAGCTGTTCGTTCCCATCTGTGGATTCAGAAATCACCTCCTTGGTTACCAAGTCGAGGACCACCCACCTGTCAGTTACAGGGAGAAGAAGACGGTCAAGGAGCTGACAGGCCAAACATGCACTGCTGCTGCTTTATGCTAACTAATCCAAGGTGAAGCTCTTTTTGTTACATTGTACTGCAACACACTCCACATCTATTGACAGCTTGATAAAGATGTGTACAACGCCTTCAAGTAAATGAATGAATGATAAATATAGTTTATAATTCACATCTCAGTACACTCCTCCTGTAGACAGGTGCCCTGCAGGGCGTCGCCCTTTTGTTAAATAAATTACACTGCCTGGCCAAAAGAAAGTTGCCAAATGGATGTCACTAAGCAAATAGGTACAAGCCTCCTGTTGGATAATTGCTGCATGTTTTAGCTGGCAGCAAGTTATTTAACCCCAACTGGTGCAATGAGTTGCTTCTCATTTTTGGTCGTGGAAAAGATGTCAGTCTGTTTGAGAAGGGTCAAATCATTGGCATGCATCAAGCAGAGAAAATATCAAAGGAATTTTCAGAAAATACTAAAATTGGGTTTAGAACTGTCCAACAGATTATTAAAAACTGGACCCATTGTCTTTGAGGAAGAAATGTGGCCGGAAAAAAAAATCCTTAATGATTGTGATTGTTCCCCCAGGGTTGGGAATCAAACCGCAGACAGCTGAGCTTAGGACTGATAGTCTCTGTATAGAGTGGCTGCTCTACTTCTAACTCTGCACTGTCCCTATTGCAGCTATTTTAGATGATTTTAATGTGATCAGTAGAACGTCATGTCATTGTTGCATAATTATTACTATGTATTTGTGTTGCATTACCTTCCTGTGCTGAGGCCAACAGACACAACGGATCCGCTGGGGCAGAAATCAGCACACAACCCATACTCCTGTCAGAGAGACAAACACATCCATTTAATCTTTGTTGGATAAATGCAGTTTGTCTGTAAAAGCAAAATTGGGACATTTTCTAGACTGCAGTAAAACCTTCATTCTGCATATCTTTCTGTTTTGAGCCTTACTTACACAAAGCTATATTTGATTATATTTCTGCAAGGATCTTATCTCAGAAAACTTCATTAACTTTAAAAGAATAACTAAATAAGAAGAGCCCAATTTTCAATGTGTTTTTGCTCTGGCACAAACTGATCAGCTAAATTCCTTTCAGTAGAGTCCTCATCTATAATCAATAGAGGTGACACTGTTAAAGAGTCCAGCTGAAATCCCTTCACTGGTCAAGTCAGCTCTCTGTTTGCTATAAAACAAATATATATGCCGCTAAAATGTTTTGAACAACTTCTGCAACAAAGATTGCAACCAAATCAATCTTCTTTTTTTTGGGAATAATCAAGCATGTCTGGGTTATGTTACTTAGATTAAATAGTGTTAAAGTCTCCAGATGGCCAGAGAACACAGGAAGCACAAGAACATCGTTCTAAAGATTATTGAAGCACAGAGCTCAGCTAGCTCAGGAATGATCACTTATATAATATATCTAATTTTATGAAACCTTAACAAATTCATGCTCACCTCTAAATGCTCAGCACTTGTGCTTCATATAGGACCCTAGCATTCTAATAATTAATTCAGCTACTGATTATTTGTCCATATGGGGGCGCTCACAGACTGTGCATAGACCATTGAATTGTGAGAAAAAGAAAACAAATTTAGTATAAAATAAATAACTCCAAATGAACTAATTCAATCTAAACATGCAGACCAATTTCAATTCAATTATATGCATTCCAGTTCAACCAGATATTCCAGAAAATCTGCAGATTAATAAAATGCTTTAAAAAAAAATACTTCATTCTGAGTGAGTTTAAAAAACTGAGCTAAAGTCTAGAAGTGATTCTTACCTCGAGGGTGATACACCAGTCCAGGTTGTGTTCCTCTGTGTTCCACAAACACACCTGCCTGTCATGGCTACAGCTGAGGAAGATGTTCTGAGAGGGGTGAGTAGCAAGACCCCACATTTCATCTAAATGACCCTGAGACACAGAGAGAGAAAGGCTGAAAATTAAAATTTCTTCCCTCCTGCTGCAGTAACAGCTGATCAAGTATGCAAACAGAGCAAAAGGAAAAGTCAGATTATGAACATACCTGAACTATGGCAACAAACCCATCAGAGAAAGATCCTCTGAGGATTGCATTTCGGGTTGTACCAACCAAAAGTCCCTCATCATCCACAACTGCAACGGTGCGGACAGCCCCAAATTTTTCTGGAATCTGGACATAACCTCCAAGTTAGTTCCTACATTTCAGGCATTTCCCTCCCATGAGGAGGATGCTTCACACTCCAGATGTAACACAGACACACACAGCTGCAGATCACCTCACACTCTTTCTCCGGAGCCAGGTCGGCACTCCAGCGGATGATCTTGCGGTCTTTTCCCCCTCCGCTGAGCAGAGCTCCACACTTCAGGGTGCACAGGGTAAACACACTGCCTTCGTGTGCTTTGATTGGTCGCACAATCTGATAGGTTTCTGTTTGGAAAGCAAAGTGGGAAAGGAAAAGGTCAGGTCAAAGCTATATGGATTATTTTATACAGTTAATATTATGCTATGACTTTATATTACATAATATATATAAAGAATGAAATCCGTAACGTAATGTCACTGTGATTTTAGGATTCTAATATCAAACTGAATTTGCTAAGGTTCTCTTGTATTTTTTTATTTTTCAAGATAAGCAGACACGGTTTTATAGCCAGAACCTTCCTGTTAGCATGTTAACACACTGACCTTTGGCCCCTTTACCAAGTGTTTTGGTATCTGCAGCAGACTTCGCCCATGGCAGGATGTTGCCTTCAGAGTCTCCGGTCAGAACATCTCCAGTTAGGCTGAACACAAAGCAGTGGATGAACTTGGGCTTCTTGTATTTCTGTAAATAAGAAAAAAAAAAATACTTTTACAAGCAACAATTTGACTGAGAGTTGATTTTATTTCAAATTATTTTAATTTGCCAAAGACAATGATAATGAGAGATTTTTGTTTTATTTCTCCCCTCAAAGTCAGAAGTTTCCTATGCCTCATCTTAGGAAAGCCCAAAAGATGATGTCATGACTTTGTAGGCTTCTGATAGGTTACTGCATAGCATTTCAGCTAAATAAAACTACACCTGTGGCAAGAGTTCAAACTAACTGTCTACTTGTGTGGCATTGTGACAAAGTGAAACCAAATGGGCCAGAAGTCTGGTCTTCCATGAGTCTGCTTCTCCCAGATGTCTGGATACGGCACATTCATCTCTTAGAGACGTGTCCTGTGGTGTGATGACACCAAAGTTCATGACCATGTAGGTCCATCATTACACTTGGAGAAAAAGCAGGATGCTAAATTGTAAAGTTCTGCTGTAGGAGGGACTGGCGCACTTCACAAAACAGATGGCATTGTGTGTAAATAGTATTGCTGTCAATCGATTAGAAGTTGTTTTTTTTTTTATCAGATTAATCACACTCTAGCGCTGTGATTAATCTCAAAACCTAGCTTTATAAGCTTGATGTAGAAATATGCAGGCAGTAGTGGTTCTTAAAGGAGTGGTGCAGAGGCAAAGCCCCAGTAATGTTTCTCCCAGTACTCAACAGCAACTAAGGGAAACATACTCAGTTTCCCTTAGTGCACATGTAGTAGTACACTTCAGAGTGCAGAGGGTAAAGACACTGTGCACCTTAGGGTGAACAGTGTAGTAGCATGTACACTAAGATCTAAACATGACAAGTTGACAGTGTCATTTAATGTCAGACGGTGATGAAAAAGGTGTCATACATTTTTATACAGGCTTGAAGTTTTGTATTATTGTCCTTGTTGATGAAATGAATCTGTTCAAAATGGTCCTGATGTGTCATACATCCTCTTTTAGACATGAATAATGTTTGCCTTTAATTTTCAGTTCTCTTTAAAGGGGCTTCCTGCTTCCCCATTCAGGCTCAAACTAAGGAAGCTGAAAACAAGATGGAAGCTCTCACTCATCACCAAGAGAAAACCTGTCAGGATGACGTGACCGGAGACGAGCGGAGATCTGATCCTTACTCCGAAGATGCCTTGTTTCTTGGTGAACTGCCCTGCACTGAGTGTCCAGAAGTAGACGTGGGATTTCCCACAGGTGATGATGATGTTACTGTCACTGGGGTTGAAGTCCACATCAAACACAGCCTCATTGGTCGTCTGCACACAGGAGCACAGGCAGGTTCAGCTCAAGTACAGCAGAGGGACACTGAGGGTCGGTCAAGTCTTCACAGAGTGAAATGCAGCAAAATCAAACATCAAGCATACAGGTTTGGTGATGGGATTTGTACTGATGTAAATGTGGAGTTTCCTAAACTTTAGTCAGATCAAAATAAAACCTGCCACCGTTGAATGAAAGCCAAAAAAAAGTGAAGTTGGAAAAACCCACTGACGTCAAACAGACAGAATTACTGTAGAGGGGGTTCTTGACAGACGAGGCCAAATCAGAACTTTTTGACCAGTGGGGAAAACACTACAAGTGATTGAAATCCAGTACATCATGTTGATAAGACTAAACCCACTGTGAAACATGGTGGTGGCAGTTTTCTACTCCCTTTTGATGTCCTATAAAAGAGAGTAGAAAATTGATCAGGTTTGCTTATAACACAGCAACACGTACAGCAACGGCCTACAGTATAGTATATTAATGTGTTAGAACGGCCTACTCAAAGCTCAAACTTCAATAATATTGAGAATTTGTAGTAGGATGTTCTCCATCTAGCCTGGTGTATAATTAGGGTGGGCAGTCTGGAGATACGCAAAGCTGGTAGAGTCAGAATAGACCTGCAAATGTAACTAAAGAAATACCCAATAAAAAACATGCAAGCATGTGGTTGTTATATGACAATATGAGAGATTTCAAGGGTCTGAATAATTTTGAGAAGTGCACAAAAAAACAGTTAAGGATGTAATTTCTCCACTCAGCTTATAAAGAAAAGAACAGCAAAGATTGCAGTTAAATGCCACACAAAAAGCCTCATTCATGCAGGGAAGAATGTGGTGAAGAAATGAGAGCGGGTGGACGTTTATTGTTTCTCTGTGCTGTAACTCAAAGGACGGGTCCAGTGTTGGACTGCAGTCACAGGCAGGGAGACTCTTTTAGATCATGTACATTTTTCAACACCAAGCCATAAACACACACATATTCACACAAAGAATTTGCTAAATATTTATAGAGTTGCCATGACAGCAATGCAGAAAAATGACTCCCAAGAAAGTTGAATAGTTTGGGGCAAAAAGCCCATTTAAACAGAGGAGAGCCCCCTTCCCATCAGCAGGCTGCACATATGCCATCACCCTCATCTCTCTGGAGACGGAGGTCGTTTATAAAGCACCAACACATTCCAATCACTTTATTTTACACGGCACAAAACTTTGTGACTCTTTCAAATTCTTTCTGAAGATGGATGGATGTCAGAGTTTAAGATCCTAAAGTGATTCAAACATTACATGGGATGGTTGCCAACATGGGTGTGGATTTTATGTCATTGAAACCCATTAGACATATTTCAACTGACAGAACACTTAACATGTTCATTATCCTAGTTTGTTCTGCGTAAAAAGATCTCAAATTCATTCATGCCAAACTGGATAAATGCCAGGGTGAAATTCAAAAAATCACTAGACAGGCTGCAGAGAAAGAGCCTGCACAGATGAAGAAGTTTGTTGACCTGAGTTACACCTTGATAAACAAAACCATTATAGACTATAAGATAATAGAAAAGAAGAACTTAATTAAGAGGTGGTGTAATTCCCATAAGATGGCTTATTTCCTTTCTGCATTGTGAGGACAACTTGAACTTCGTTTTGCATTTCTGCAAGTGTCTCTTAAATGTTTGGCTTTACAAGTGTGAGATGAGATTCTGCAATCTGAGACGACATAAAAAGGATTTGGAGAAAAAAAAGGAATGACTGAACTAAACAAATACTTTGCAAGGATATTCAAGGACTCTGAGATATCAAAGCCTGGACTGGTGGAAAATGAAGCTTAACTTCACCGTGTTCTTTGCTTACCTTAATCTCTGCGTGCTTGGTCCCCTTCGTGCAATCCCACACAGACAGTATGTGTTCATTAGAGTCATCAATCGCACAAAGGAAAGTTCCAGAGTCCTAAATTGTTGATTCAAAACAAGAAAATATATCATAAATATGAAACGGTTTCAAGAGCACAAACATGCCTGAAAACTCAGATTTGAGTTTATTCCTCTTTTGACTTTTGTAAATATTGGTTTGTGTGTTTTTCAAAAGTTGTGTTTGTATACATGTATTCATCTGTTTGAACAGATTCTGAGTTTGTCCAACATTTTAGCTGAGACCTGACACAAGCAAAGCGTCAGAAATGTCCCGTCCTTTTCTGGGAGAAGATGTAGATGTTGGAGAGCAAATACTCAGCAGAAATCTCTGTCACATAATATATTCATATATTTTTTACTGTTGCTGTTTTTCACCACAGGCAATTTATCTTTGATTAATTTCAACCCACACATCACTCATATGACAACGAGGACATTCTTTGTGCTTAGTTTTCATTCCAACAGGATGAAAACTGTTACCTTGCAGCAGAGGTCACCTCTGATTGATGCCCAATTTAATTGGTGTATTTGTATCTCCCTCTTAGGAGAGTGTGTGTGTCTCCACCTGTCAGATGAGACACTGGGGTTCAATCCCATCAGGTCTGGTTGATCAAAGATGTTCTTTTTTTATTTTATGCTGTAGGTATCATGCACACATAGCTTACTTTTACACAAATTTTATTTTATAATGGAGCTAAGTTAGAGTGGAGATCATTGAACATTTCCAAGTAGCTCACCGTCTGAAAGGTGTGGGCAGACCTGCTGTACAGATTAGGTTCTCTACAGTCACAGACTCAAGACTAGTAAAAGAAGAACTCGACAGAATTGCATCAGTGAAGCAAAAATGTAGACTGTATCACATTCTGACACTCAAAGCATGATCTATTCATATATTTTTGGATGTTAAAAGTACAGTAGATATTGATATTTTGTTCAAATAAAATGTTCCTCGTTTTTATACAACTAATTCTCTGCTAATTCACACTCACACATTGACTTAGTCTCTGCCACGCTAACTCAAACTATTTTGCAGCAGTAATAGTGTTAAAGTGTTAAATATGTTTTGATATTCACCTTATGCCATAATTAAAATTTCTAATTCCGTTGGCAAGAAGTGCAAACTTTCAGGCTTCCTTTTTTCCTCCCGTTGCCATGGTGAATCATGGATTAATGAGAACTTCTACACTCTTGCTCATGTTTAACTCCAAGGTCATTTGACTCAGAACATTTCACCAGTTAGAGGACATTTCTTTTACTCATGTATATCATGCAATCCTGATCGACATGACAACATCAAGACATTAGTTTGAGCAAATTCAAAGTAAAGAGCAGTTTACAGTTACAATGTACACTAAAACAACTTACAGCAATGGAGAATGCCAATGATCCCATTCCCACTCCCCTCTGGAAGGTTCCAAGCCCTATTTGCTGCAGGGTGACCAGGGTAGTAGAGTCCCATATATGAACACATGCCTGCATCGGCTAAAATAAAACATAAAAACATGTCATCTACAGAGCAGAACAGATCAGATCAAACTTTATTGTCCCCTAAGGAGCAATTTGCTTTGCAGACAGCAAGGACAATCACAGATAAATGCATAACATAAGGAAATAAATACACCAAACAGAATCCATATAGCATACAGAACAATTCTATTTATTTTATTTAAGGTAAAAATGTATTCAAATTCCCATGTATGATATATTACTACATATTCCTGATTGCTAGACACATGCTCAAGAGCACAGAGAGGAAAGGCCAGCAGAAGGGCAGCATGGTTCTTCCAGTCTCTTACATAGGAAACAGTGTTTGAAGCAGATCACATAGCACTGACAGGACAACGCAACATCAGCCAGGACAGGGTTGCTGTTGGTCAGTGATGACCTCGGCAGACATACAAAGACCTCATCTGCTGCCTTCAACAACACCTGTAGAAAGTATCTTTATGTCCACTCCGGTGCATACAGTAACTGAGCCTTGTGATATATTTCTGCCAGTATGTAATTCCAGATACATTTTTTGTCGTGATTCTAAAGTTTGCACCTGCTGGATTTCACGATTTTGAAGTGTACTAATTAATTAAATGTATTGTTTTCATCCATGTGTTGTTTTCAGTGTTATCCAATCTTACTTCAACAGCAGTAGTTACCTTTCCATCTTTATCCACGCCGGCTGTCTGTCCAGATGCCACTCGAACTTTGTCAGGATGAACAGCAAGACTGCAGAAAAGAAATATTTTCATTTATTTCAAAACTTTTAGAAAAGAATCCAGAGGAGAAGAGAGAACAAAAATAAGTGCATATGTAGTGACTCGTGTCTGTATAATAGCATGTTGTCAAAACATGCTATTATACAGATAATTGTATAGTTTATGTCACGTATTTGAGAGTGTTCGTTGTAGAGCGGATCTGGTGACTCTGCTCTACGGGGCTCTGGATGGGACAAAGTACCTGTCACCGTCATTACAAATGGATTGCAAACTGTAGCATCAAGAATGCCATCAGTGAAAGTAATAATAAGATGTAGTGTGCCATGTTATTGCACAGAAACAGTTGATTCTGATGAAGTATTGGGCAGTTTATATTCTTAGATTAATTGCACCGCCAGCAGGGATAAATTAAAACTTGATGAGGACAATCCTCAGTCAGAAGCTCTGATATCCAACCAGATCACTGATGTGGTTGTTCACCACAATCCACATCAGTTTTTAATGTCAGAATGAATTCTCAAGCTGTTCAGGCTGCAGAAAGTTTCTGCTTTACAGAAAAACTCCTTAACATTCAACATGCTGCTCTCCACAGTGCATGTTTTGTGACCAAATTTGAATTGAAAGACAATAAGAGATGCATCATCCAAGAGCTATTTTACAGCTGAGAGCAAAACACTCTCATAGATTAGTTTTATTATTACATCACACAATCATAACACGCCAAGCCCAAACAGGCTTACAGGAAACCTCATCTAAATAAAGAAATAGAATCCAGGTCATAAGCTGAAGGTCATATGAGTTAACATTCATTCTGCTGTTAAGATTCTTTGAAAATTAGTAAACTAAGATTAGAATCAGAATATTTTCTTTAATCTCTCCAGCTGATTGTGCAGCCTTTGACTGGACTTTGAACTTCTCTGTAGTCGAAAGTATTCTAGAGTTAAATGTGAGGCTATCTGGAGATCATGAAGCCAATGAGCTCAAAAATTCTTAATCATTTTAGAGCCTGACAAAGATCAGATTATCTCTATCATTTCTTGAAATATGAAAAACTAGAACTGAAAGAGGGCGAACTTCCCTTTCTCATGATGCAGCAATGCTTGTCTGCACACCCACGTATTATTATTATTATAGGGAGGTTATCTTAGTAAAGTGATTTAACAGCTTTAGATTTTTTTCCCCCTCCAACTTCACTAAAGCCAAATAATAATCTGCTGTTTGTTCGCAAACAAATAGATTAGATCACAAATCTGTACAAATAGTTTCAGATCTGGAAGAAACATTTTTTTTTACAGCCTACTTTCATGTCATCCCCTGGCACTCTGTTAGTACTTCAATAAGGTCATAAAGAGAATAATTAGTGTGATAACACACAGCATTTAGAAGCAATCTACATTTTCAGCATTTCAGTCTTTCTTCAGTGAACAGGACTGACTCCTTGTCCAGGGGAAATGCTGCCTGGCTAAGTAAGACAATGACGCTACCGGTCAGCTGCCGATGCAGGTCGTCTAGCATGCAGACCATGCTGATGGAAATGGTTTCCAATGGTCTGACATGACACTCGGGTGCCAGGAGTTCAGAGGCATCCATCATGCAGTTCCACTGGGAACTGATCACAATGAAGTGGTTATCAGTGTGGGATGTGGCTGAAGATCATCCACTTCTCTGCCTTTCTGTGACTCTGCCAGTCTCTCTGTATCTCTGTTGAAACTGAAACTCTAAGCTCAGCAATCTGAGAATGTTCACCTGTAAAGGTTATAGTACAATTTAGGTTCATCCTGAAACTTCACCTAAATCAAGCCAAGCATCCTTTGCTTTTTGTGAGAAATACATACTGTCAACATGGAAGAACATAGAACATCACCTCATGTCAAGTCAAATTAAAAGAACAAAGTTTTTCTTGATCATATTGTTTAGTTTTACTGACCATCGGACAGAGTCGGTGTGTTTGCGGTAGTGGCGCTGCGTGCGGTTCTTGATGTGATAGAGCACAATGACGCAAGCAATGAAGTAAACCGCTTCACCAGATGGAAGGAAGAATAAGTTAGCACGGCAGTCCCGTCCCCGGTAACCATAGCTACGGACAGGGTTAAGGTGGCAACACTTACATTTTGCAATGCAACAATACATATGCTAAACCATTTGCATATTCATCACAATGTTTAAATTAGGAGCTGTACTTTAGATTAATTAGAACTACTCTAAGTTACTTAATGACACAGACTCATATGCTTAATAAGATCTAGTTGATCTTTACACATCAACTATAGGAAGGCTGATGTACCTAAAATTTAATTCATGAAGACACTGAGCTCTGCTGTATCCTTTATATGTTGCAATAAGAAGCATAGTTGCAAAGAAATTCTCCAGTCTTGACTCCTCTCTTCCTAAACTTTGTGGGTGAATGTTTTAACGTATCAAAAAACCAAAACTTGCAGGCCACAACTATGAAAACAACCCCAAAACAACATACATTGTACCGTTACTATGGGTTACTTCTGCAGGTTTTGGCAAAATATATGGCATTATGAACAGCTCCCAAAGCCAGTCAGGTTGGATGGAAGACGAAGAGGGATTTACATTTTTTAACATCACAGAATATATAAATATTTACATCAACTGAGGAATAACTTCACATATAAGAGATTTGGGGAACAAGGTATTGAGGGCAAACCTAAATACAGTACGCTTTGGACTGGTGTGTATCCTGTTTTTTGCAATTGCTTTGATTCCCGATTGATGTGCTAGGTTTCTGTCAGAACTACACAGGACATATGTTACATTAAAGGTGGAAAAAAGTTATAAATTACATGATTTTTACCTCAGAAAAACCTGTATTTACACTGTACACTTTTTACATCCTCTGTATGAAGTTTCCACAGCATCATATCTTTTATCCATCAACAGAGTGAAAGAAACCAGGTATGAATGTAACACCAGCCCAACAACATAAACACACAGCTGAGCACCGTGTGGCCCTCCTGTGGAAGGATACACCCAGTCCAGCTCCAGTCTCTCTGAAGGCAGCTCCATCTTCAGGTTGTCATAGTTCTGGATGTTGGATGGGACGTACATGGTGATGGGTCGGCCACGGATGAACATTTTAATCGACTGTTCTGCATAAGACAACAGAGACAATAACTTCATAAAACAATATGTCGGGACAATAAGATGAACTTTATTGTCCCGATGGAAATTTGACTCGTGTATACACTGTAGATGCTGCATATCCCAAAACCATGACCATCGTATTACAGCCACATATAAAACCCACTTTCATAATGAATCTATTTTAAGAGAAATAACTATGTAAAAGAAGAACAACTCAAGAACACAAGAAAAAAACCAAATCACATTATAAAAGCTCTTGAGTCTTTGCTCTTATCTGGATGCTATTGTCTGATGACATTAATTAAAGACATTAATAGACTCGGGCGTCTATTAATGTTTTCTAACATTAACAGAATTAGATATTGAAACTGTTTCTCAAATATTTCAATCTCCATGAAAAAGGATTTACATAAAGTCAGCAACGTTATCTTCACAATTCAGATTCATTTCTCCTTCTAGGCAGCTCTTCTGTTTAGTTCAAATTAACAACATATCTAAAAGGTAGAAATGAAACTACATTTTGCATCACTTTGACTGCTGGAGCACAAAGATATTCTAGCCTCATCTATTATTCTATTTTTTTTTAGAAATTATTAAACTTTTCTATCCAATGTACAGATGTGGGGTGTAGTTTAAAAGAAAGGAGGCTAAAAAAGGAATTTGAACTCAACGTGGACAGTAGAATACCATAAAGGAGTGAATATTTTAAAAGGCTTTGTTTGCTGCATCATGTCATTTCTGGTGTACCTTGGCTGTAAGTTCCTCTTCTTGAGCCGGGTGAACCTGTGTGCACAAGAATGCAAAAAATGTAGTTTACATGAATAAGCTTTAAATATCAGTTGATTGTAAATCTTAACTGACCTAATATCCAAACATCTGTTACACACTCTCATGTATTAGCAGTAACTTCCTGCTAAACAGAACATCTTAAATGTGACTAAGCAGGGGCGTGCTGTGGTGACGAAGGGGGTTTAGCACGCCCCACGTTTGGAGGCCTTAGTCCTCAACGCGGACGTCGCGGGTTCAACTCCCGGTCCCGGCAACCTTTGCCGCATGTCTTCCCCCCCTCCTGTCAGCCTACTGTCGCGGAAAAATGTGAGCCACTAGCACCGCAAAAAAACTCTACGGAGAAAAAAATGATTAAAAAAATAAATAAAAATGTGACTAAGCAGAGAAACTGCTGGTGCCAAGACCAGATTTACTAAGCGTGTTCCGTTTATAATTCATTTGCTATGAAATTCTTGAGAATTTAGTCCTTTTTATATGGCAGCCAGTTATTAGCAGACAAATATGGTCAAATATGGTTACTTTTTATCTGAGCTGAGTTCTTTAAAGCAGTTCTTCACTTCCCCATTAATTAACGAGAGTTGATTGAAGACAGCCCACTAACAAATCTACACAAAAACATTGATGTGCAAACAGGCCGACTGACTAGTAATTTATTTTTGTAAAATACTGTTTCTTAGGAAATAGACCAATACAAAGCGGTGCATGATTATGAAGTGGATGGAAAATGTTGTACTCGTTCAAACACGAGTAGGAAAACCTTCCACTCCAATACAGTGCAATGTGCTGCCACCTGTGAATATAAAGTATAAATCTAGCCATTCTGTTTCTGTGAAGGCCACAGAAGGTTGACAGAAAACATTAGAATGGTGAAATGTGTTGCAGACACGTGAATGATGCAAACGCTAAGCCATACAAGCACAAGAGAACAAAGGCAACAGAAAACACCGCAAACACAAAATGCTGCAATCACAGACAGGGTAAACAAAAACCAACAATCGAAGAAAAATGCTCCAACTGCTGACAAATTGCTGCAACCACAGGAAGCAAAGGGGAAAATGCCACAAATAGCAAAGCCATAAACTCGCTCCACAACACAGAAATGCTCCAGACCTCTAGAGAGAGTCTAGAGGTCTGGAGCAACCACCAAATCATATGGGACCAGACCTTCAAAGACAGGATGTCCAGAAGAAAGAAGGAGGAATATGTGGGAAATGATAGCTACTCCTGACTCCCGGGAGTGATCTGGAGGACTTCATTTTTGTGGAGCCAGTTTTCCATCATTAATGAAGAAAAGACATCAGTAAAGCCAAAGAACACAACAGTAAGAGACGACTACAAATGTTACAAGACATGGTCATCGGAGAAGCAGCTAAGAGGCTGATGGTAACTCTGGAGGAGTTGGTTTAGATCAAAGCATATTCATGTGTTGGAATGTCCCAGTCAAAGTCTAGACCTAAATTTAGTAGGTGAGAGTTTCTGGGAATTGCAAGTAAAAGGGGACATTTTCTGGATAAATGAGATACACCCCAAAATAACTGCAGGCAGTTCTGGTGCCTGTTACTCAGGGAGCTGAATGGAACACACAATGTTAGAACAACTTCCTTCAAATCCTCTGTTACTTTGTTGGTTACTATGCTTCACTATGAATTATCCTTAGAACATTGATGGCATTGTTCAGATGACGCATGAGTTACATTCCAGACGGAAAGTCAGAGGTTCAGTTTGACCTCCAATTCACCAAGTGATGATCTGCCTCATAGTGAGAACCTGAAACCTTCATTTCCCACAATGCACCAACTTTCTCTGGAAGAGAAATGGAACCTCACTGTTTACTGCTGCCAAAGTCAACAGAAGAGACCTTCCTAAAAGAAATATTTTCTTTGCTCTATTGTGACCAAAACCAAAATTTACTTTTCAGACCCATCTTTTCACTGAAAGATGGGTATGAGGAGGTCAAGATGAGGTCATAGTGAGAACATAAAAAGGCACGTTGGCAGCCTACACAGCAGAGCTAACCATCCATCAACCTGCAGTGTGAGTCAGAGCAGCAGTGGCACTCAGCTAACCACAGCGGATATGACTCCAGTGCTGCACCACAGCCTGTCTCCTTTCCCAGCAACTCATATGGAAAGGAGCAAGTTAGCAAGTCGGGGCGGGTGAAATTCTCAGTAAGTGACATAACTGAGAGAGTTCCCTGGATTTGGAACAGATTAGAATCTTCACTGAGTTATTTTTGGTACAGAATCTAACTTACTGGCTGCTGAATTAAGAGAATCACTTCACTCTCAAACTACAATCAGTTTGCGTTGGAGAAGCAACAAAAAAATTCTATTAATATCTTAATCAACAGTAGCAAGATCCTTGAATTAGAAAATCTTAAAAAATATATGTGTATATGCTGCATCAGCCTGTGAAAACATACATTGCTGAATAAGCTGTTTATTTAAAATCATAATCAAAATCTTTGTCCAAATTAACCGTCATGAATTAGGACGTTTGTAAATGGGGAAGGTTTTAGGTCGGGATTCTTTAGACAAAAGGTTCGTGTGCATTTTCACTCTCTGTTGGTGGTTGTAAAAATGCCCAAATACAGACCGGAGGTAGGCAATATCCAACCTCCAAAAATAAAGAACTCAAGATTTAAAAAAACAAAATACAACAAAAAAAAGCAAACAAAGTATAGAGATAAAGCACAGACCATACTTATTACTAAATGGAGAGCAGCGTGTCTGTTATTGGACAGTGTGTATCAGTTTCTTCAGCTCATGTGCAAAACTTACAAAAATATTCCAGCATATGTGCTTTTGTGTTCTGAATATCCTCAACTGGTCTTCAAGCTGACACTAACCGTGTTCCCATCAACAATATTTTATGTGCATTTTGAAGTATCATATTAGGAAAAGTTGATGAAACAGCAAAATCTGAAATAAATTCCTCAATTTTGAAAGAAAAAAAAAAAGGTTTTCATACTGGCTTGAGGTGGTTTTTGGCATTTCCATAAAATGACATGACAATTGTCTTCCAACCCAGGTAGTAACACTGTACAAAATGATTTGTGTAAACTTTGTATAAGTTCAACACTCTCCTTGGTAGAGTGGTAGTTTGAAGCAAATAAAGATGATCCCGATGTATGCCTCGAAGCATTTGTTCCTAATCTTCTTCATCATTTTTTTCTAGAAGCTGTTTGTTCATGTCTTTCCAGACAGACAGAAGTGACTTCTTTGTCACAACCAAAGATGCACAGCCTTCGCTTACTGAGGCGCCTTGGTTATAGTAATACAATGTATTTATGAGGGGCTAAATTAAAGCAATATACACATTTTCTTTCAAACAGCTTGATGCTTTGTAGGTCCCATATTTGTAATATGAATATGTTAGGCTTTTATCGTTTTTTGTTTCTTAAGAGTCTTAAAGACTGAAGCTTAAAAAGGGAAGATTCTAACCACAGTCAAAGAAACTGTGTCAACCACAAGTATGGTTGGGAGGGAAACTCTCTTATGTTTTTCTTAAACAAATGACTATGTGCTTAGTTGAGTGACAAGATACCTGAATGCAAGTTCAGAAGTATAGTCCAAGCCAGGCTCACTAATAGAGTACAATAATGAATAAATATGGTTCTGATCCTCTAGAGTTCCAGTTTATGAATCGCATCAACAAACAGCTGAGGAAATGGAATTAGGCCCAGGTCAACATACTATCCATACCACTTCAGCATTTTTACATTACAAACAATAACATCACTGTAAGAGACTGGGAAATTAACTAATAGAGTAAGAAACAACAACAAAAATAAAACATTAAATCCTCAAGAAAAAGAAAAGGAACAATTTTTTCTTTACAAATAATATCAGTCTTCTGTGTATTTTAATAAAATCCCAATGAGTTAAATCTTTGTAAGAACAACTTTCACTCCACATCAAATCATCCAATTCAAAAATACTTTACTAATTACAGAGGGAAATTAAGTCCAGTCGTCCTCACAGCTTTGAGTCTTTTGTCTCTATTCATTTTGCCTTAAAATTTCTCCCTGGCAAAACAGTACAGATGAAGCTTCCCTGTCTTTGCTGCACAAACGCATCAACACAGCATGATGCTGCCACTATCATATTTAACTATAGGCCTACTGTTTTCAGAGTAAAACTCAGTGTTACTTTCAAAAGAGTTTTTGCTGTAAGTCTGCTTGATAAAAGCAACAACTGCTCTGGCAGCGACGTGCCTGATTTAAAATATTACTGACTTTTCAGTTTTCAGTGGGTCCACCAATCAGAATGAGTGATGTACAGCTATTTACTTTAACTGACACCTAAGAATTTTTATTTGTGTCTGGGACTGTTCAATATATTTTGGTTTAAATTCAACTCAGAGCTAAAAAAAAAAAAAAAGAAAGTCTGTTTCTGGTGTCTAAATTTGTTCATCAGAAAATATTCTATTTTAGGGTAATAACCTCTCTTATTTCTAACTTTCCAGCCAAATATATCATCTCTGGGGATTATTGTTAGGGTTTTTTTGTCCTATGTATATCCTACAAAATTTGTATGTGAGATTTGATTTTGAAGCTTGTTAAATAAATACCTTAACTACAAAGTCTCGTTATTAGTGGCTTAGGTAGAATTAAGTTGAGATATAATATATAGATATGTAAATATGTGAATAGATCAATGTACAATCTACAACTTTCTACAACTAAGCAGTAGAAAAACAAAAAATATATTATGAAGGAAAATAATTCAGAGCAAAAATCTAGAGCAAACCTGTTTCTAGAGGTTGTTTTCCAATCATTCACCAATCTGAACGTGGCTTGAATTTACTAAGATAATAAATTTTTATCATTTTATCAGTAATATTTCTCATTGTGGAATGATGGACTTTAAATGATTGGATAGGGACTTTATGACCACACACAGGTTTATATGTAACAAAGGCTGCTTGCTGATGTCTTCCCTACTTGGCATTGTGACAAGGCACACCTGTATGCTCCACAGCTGCCAACTGCCAACCCTCCTGCTTTAATAGAGGTGGTCCCACCTGCTGATGAGCAATTCATTCACTGGCAGCACCAGGTTGCTACTGAAGCAGGAAGAATGTACTTAGTTTTTAGACATGCTTTTATTTTGGCTCTATTTTGTGTTTTCTTTCTCACATGAGGTTAGATTAGATTTAGGACCTAATCATGTTTATGTCTTGGCATCTATAAATCAATGAACAGAAACAGGGTGTACTTTGGAAAGGTACATACAACAAAAACGCTTCACAGGCTTACCTGCACCGGCTATCAGCTCCTTCGCCCGGCTGTGGAGAGAAAACACACCCAGGTGACACACATGAAACCACTTCACGAGAACACGATGTGGATCTGTCAGCATCCTCTTATAGAAAGGGAGTCTTATGTTAAATTTACACAATCAGCATCCCAACCAGCTGCCTTTTGCAGAGGACATGTGAGTGACGATGTGGTAGCAGCTGTCAGTAATGGCGGCGTACCTCTCCAGGCTGGGGGAGCGGGTCAGCAGGTTGGCAGAAGACGCTGCCTTCTTGTCCAGACGCTTCCTTTGCCTCTCTGGGTTCGCCAGCTTCTCGCTGTTTCTACGAACCCTACAGCAGCACAATGCAAACAATGAGCCTTCAAATGAAACCGCTTACACTATAATTCCACACACAGGGTTAGAATTTTCCCCAATGGAGGCATGCAAGGGGATTACAGGCATGCCAAGACAGAAACATGAATAGCTGTTGTAATTTGATGTAATTTAATCCGGTTTGATAAGAGCTTGTTACAAAAAGTCAGAGAGAAGACGTGTTGATCAGCACAAGATCAAGGCAAGTTTATTAAAGCAAAATGGAAAAGAATTTTGCAGCTTTTAGTTTGACAAAAGTTAGCAGAAACTCTCCTGCCTCAATAGTTTGGGTCATGTCCTTCTGAAGAAACGTCCTCACTGAGTGAACCATGTGCTCTTCATTTTCAGATTTCAGGTGAGAATGAGGAATGATTTGGCCCAGTCAGTGGCCCTTTTGCTCCGCGCATTAGCTGGAAGGCAGATTGTCTCTCACACACGAGTCTAGAATATTTTGCTCTGCAGAATGCACAGTAAAGATGGCATAAAATTCACATCACGATGTCTTTCATGAAAACCGCTTTTCCAACTGTGTTCATGGCAATTTGGATGCAAATACGAAAAAAGGCTATGTTCTTCACATCTTCCAAACTACTCCTATGTGTTCAGTCCGTTTTAACTTTACCGTCATGAATTTTATTTCCCATGCTAACCTGGATCTGAAGGGTTAAAAGTTTTAGAGTTCCTCTCAATATTTTATGCTCCAGCTTTGAGGTGAATGTGCTGGAACGTCCATCAGTGAGCAGATGGACGTCCCACTGAGCAGACTGCCAACTTCTATAAATGTTTTCTTACTTGATTCGTTGTTCCTCTCCACTATCACCAAGTCTTTGCTCAGGATGAGGAGTTGACTAAAGTAATCAGCTCATGCTGGGCTTTTAAGATTAAAAAATACATAGATTATTGGTATTGTATGATCTGTATTGTATAGTTTGGTGGAACTGGATTGTATGTGACTGGACTTAAATCTGAACCTCGGTGCTTTCGATTAAATGGTATATATATGAATAGAATTGTTTAAAATTACATATGATTCAACTAGATGGCTTTGTAATAACAATTTACTAAACATTGTCAGTCTTGGGAGACAAAAAACTTGATGTTTAATGGAAATCAGTGGCGGTTTTTGATATGAGCTCTGGGGCAGCGTCCCAGGGCGGCATTACAAAGGGTAGAAGCACCAAAAAACTGCAAAATAAAAATCTCTTATCTGTCTGTTGTGCCCTGTACATGTTTGCTACTAAGAAGTTAGCGCTTGTTCCACTAAACAGTGAAGTTGTTAAACTGATCAGTTAAACCAAAAGAAATTAAAGAAAAACATAATTGATATTTGCAGCTGCATTCTGTTTATAGTGGAAGGGGGGCCCGTTCCTCTGGTTCTCAACAATGTCTCCCAAAATATCAACTCAACTACAAGAACAAACTGAAATAACCAACCATTTGGTCTTTAAGTCAATCATTATATCAATAGTTACAGTTCATCAAGTAATGGGACTCCTAGTCTCCATAACAAACATATTCATGTAAAAGGAGCAAAACTTATATTTACCACAGTTCATTTCCTGACGATTAGCTGATGTACCAAAAAAAACAAAAAAACATCATAAAGAACTAACAAAAGACTTTTACTGCTTCATGGTAGCCTAGATAAAGGAAGTGAAACTCTCTTGGCAATAAACCTTCTTCCTAAATACGTAAGGGAACTTTTAGTCATCTCACAATAAACCATGTTTAAAAAATCTAAAATAACTATACAGGATTGCAGTTCTGCCTTAACCTTAACCCAAGTTGGACAGAAATCATTTTTTGTAAACCATTCTGTGCAAAATATCGGACACACTACACAAAACCTCTGTGCAATAAGTTCTGGTTTTCAGGAGGCATCAACTTAAGGACAGGAAAGAACATGTTTCCATTACATGTACAATCACATTTTATATTCATATTTTATGCAATGTAAAGATTTCTATAAGAGTGCAGAGAAATCTCAGAGTAAATAGGATGAACTGTACCTGAGATATTTGGGGAAACTTGGAGGTTCAGGACAGACTGCACAGGTAGGTTTGAGATCATTACTCATGTTTCGTTGTCTCCCTTCATAACAGGTTCGTATTCATTTCTGGAATTGTATTGTTTTGAAGTTAATATATATGTCTGTTGATTGATTAAATGTTCCTAATGCTACTATCTGTAATTAAGTTCTAACAAAGTTATTTCAGTGTCCTCCTGTCACATGTTGAAGTGCCCATGAGCAAGGCACTTGACCCCAGATGGTCTACGGGTCTGCCACCTGGAGTATGACTGCTTGAATGTGACAGTTTGAAAGCACTTTGGGTGGTCGATATGATGAGAAAAGTGTGATGTAAAGTGTGACTAGCTCAGCGTAGTTTTGTTGTGTCAGTGGAACAACGGCAAATGTTGTACATGGTGAATTTATTTTAGTGGGAAGATGAAAAGGCTGAGTTGGAAACCACTCGGCATTCAAGGCATTGATCAGAGGTAGATCCAGGGCCACAAGAGAGATCCTGAATGTATGAAACCCATTACAAGCCACAAAAAGCATTGGGAACAAAGAGGAAAGTCGTGCATGCACAAGAGCTGGTCCCAGTAAACAAAAGCAGCTGTGCTTCACCACTATGTTGTTTACAGACCATTGGAAAGGCAGTTGTTCAAAAGAGTCGGAAGAAAAGAACCAAAGTATTCATCCCAGAATTTGAGGACAGTGGTGAGTGATTCGGTGATTAGATTACTTCTGCAAAACCCAGTTGAATAGCAGCTCCTTGTTATTGTCGTTACCTATTCCTCTCTATGGCAGTTTTTTCATGAACAGTTCCTTTAGTGCTGCCTGTCTGGACAGATGCTCTTTGAAAAGTTACAGCTATTAAGGTTTACACACAGTCTAACCTGTTCAGTCTAAGCATGTGTGTATTGCTAGTCTCACCACACACCTTTCTGTGGTTTCATGCTGATCTGACCTCACATCACATCTTCCACTTGCTGCAGTGTAGTTGAACTAATTATGGACATGTCACTCAGCTGGATCAAATGCTCCACTCCAGCTCCATGTTTTCCCAACAACCTCATCAAATACATGGGAAAAAATCTATTGGGATTATTTTAGAAAACAGACCCTCACCACCCCCCAGTCCCTTGGTGTTTTCTGATTCTGATAGCTAAAGGTTTGACCTGTGGCAGCACAACTGGGGTTTGCAGAATCCAACTCAGACAATATTAAAGTTGATTGAGTCTTAAAAAGCCATGCAAGATTAACTTGGTTATGCAGAAAGCAGCAGTGAGGCTGGCTCACGCACAGCGTCTTTTCTCCTTCCTGGATGGGAGACAGGGGTCCAGATCGCAGGCTGAGGTTTTGGTCTGAGCCGAGGGAGGCCGGGGCAGAACCCGGTTCGTCCGGAGAGCAGCTTCTATCCAGGCATTCTTCCCTCTGAAGGGATCTCACTGTTGTTGGCTGAATAGGCTCCTCCACTGACGAAGTCCAACTCGTTTCTTTTTCTTGGTCCTCTCCGACTTCTTCATCCACCTGGTCCTCCTCTTCCTCGTCCTCCATGCCAGGGACACGGTGGAGTTTGCCTCGTGTCCCGTCGAGCACCAGGTCCCCTTGAGGAAGGCCGTCTTCCAGATGGAGGCTCTGAACGCGTCTCGGTAGTGCGGACATGGTGGGCTCAGTCTGAGTTGCCTTATCCAGTGATGGCAGTCTGCCTTGCTGCTCTGCAGATACTCCGCTTCCTATGTGGCCGTTAGCATTGCTCACAATGCTCTCTGACTGTTGGCTGGAGAAGGTACAGAGGTTGGGAACCACACAGGCCAGTCATACAGCAAGACAAACAAATCAACACAACCAACATTCAACAGACAAGCATCACTTAGAACAAGCCTGTAACACGTTAGAAACAATACAACAGTCCTGTTATGACCATTCATGTTAATGCCTCAGGAAATCCTATCAACCTGGACGAGTACGTCACTTTTCTGTTGCAAACCTACAAAATTAGCAAATGATTTCTTATATCTTTGTGTTGAAGAACTTTTTAAAAGAAGTTTTAGAATTTCATCTGTTTTAGTAGGAGTCCATCAGCATGCAGCATCTAGACATGGTAAGTCTAGATCTCTTGTTCAGGTGAGCCCAGATCCTCTGCTGCATTGTGTTCAGGAATGCTGACTCAGCCATTCTTAATGCTCCCACATACTCAGGCGTACTGTGTGAATTCTGTGATCCATGCAGACTCCGAGCACACTCACGGTTGTGATTTCATGCCTATAGCCTACATTTCTCATGAAAAATTCCTTCATTTCCCACAATCCAAATGAATACTAGTAATTTTGTTGAGCTAATGGGGAGCCTAGCCCCTTTTCTCCTCCACTGCACCCTGTCAGTGCTGCACAGACAGCAGCAGTCGAATTATGTGTCTTTGCAAATGGTTGCTCCAACTCTCAACCTTATCACATACAAAACGTAAGTATGGTGGTGATACAGTGGCAAACTGTCCAAGGCGTCCCTGCAAGGAGAAGCTTGTAATGACAAAGGAGACATCAGTAATCCAACAAAACTGACTGACAAAAGCTTTGATTGAAGTAGATAAATAACAGGGAGGTTTTCTGAAATGCTGCCACTACCATCAGGACTATAAACCACCTATACTGTCACTTTTTACTAACATCTAAAATTGTAGATGACAGAAATGAGAGGTGATCAGCAGTCATGCTGAGGTAAGCGGTGTGGCTGTGAGCTGCAGCCTGGCTCTGAGTGGGAATCACCTGGCGGCCGTGACAGCATGGTAAATTCCATCGTTGGCTGAACTTGATGAGAGTTTTCTGCTGCTGGTGAAACCGTCTGAGTAACACACCTGGTTCAGCACCCGGGCAGCACTGGGGTTCACTGGGGGAATCAAAAGGAATGGTCCATATTTGTGAAGGCATTCACTCTTTCTGCATGCACAATTACCAGAACGTGAACAGTATGCTTGACACAAATCCAACTTCTGACCGGCCCAAACACTGACCTGCAATCAGCTGCTGCTTCAGTAATGGGAGCAGCTGATCATGCATCCGGATTCTCCGCAGAGCGTCAGCCAGCGACGACTTCAGCAGCGTGATCTCATCCTCCTGCGCCTGCAGACGCACCTCCACGGAGGAACTGCGGTCGGGGAAATCAGTGCTGCCGTCTGCTGACACTTCATCTGCAAATAGTCCGCAAAAAATTCTACGTGAAAAGTAATGCCTCAACTGAGAAAATATCTGTTGAAAGACGCTCATTGTGGAAATACGAGCCTCAACTATATTTTCTAATTTCTTTTTTTCAAAATACATCAAATCCTCTGCCACCAACTGATTAATATGGACAGTATTGCTTACACTGAATGAAAGTAACTTTGTACATTTTAAATCATGATCCACTGATTGATCAGCTGTGCAGGAACCAAGACGAAGCGACTTTCACTGTAGGATAAATCTGAAACAACAAACTAACACATGCACATTTTCTCTTCAAGGCTTTTTACCACCATGATAAAGAGCATTTCAAATGCACACAAGTTAAATCAAGACAAGTGACAAAATTTTATTTTTTTTTTTATAGAATTATTCCGTTGCTAGCTTATGGAATAAAAGAACAAACAAGTTCCTAGTAGGGGTGCACCGATTGCAGTTTTCTGATTACAGATCTTTTAAAAAGCCTGATCTGCTGATTCCGATTTTGGCTGATACCATTTTTTTTGTGTGAAATATTGCAAAATATAGCAAGAAAGCCACTGAGTTGGCAGAAGTGGGGTGACTACTGTTAAATATGCAGACATGGCCTGATGGGCGGGCCTATCAGTCAAAAGAGCAGAAGAGAAAATGGTTGATTTTCAGACCTTAACTGAGATAGATAAGTTTGGGGAATAAGATCAGCTTTACATGTAAATATCAAAATTAAGAAAATCGGTGCCAACACATCAAAGAATGTCTGTTTTTCCTCCCAAAGCTTTCTGTGGCTCTAGTGGCCTCAAATCAACAACAGTTGGTTAAGAAAAAAGGCAGATATGCAGCAAATGGTTTGAGTCTGGGAATCAAACTGGGGAAGAAAAACTTTAACAGATTTTCCTGTTTATGTCCATCCAAGAACCTATTTCTTTGTTTGTTAAATGTGGATCTTATTTATCAGTTATTTATCAGATATTGGTATCACAGCTGTTTGAGTTACATGTTCTTCACTCTGTACTTATCGTTACGTTTACTTTTCTCAGCTCAGAGGAATTCAAAATAGACGTCACTGCAGAAGCTAGAATCTTTTCACTTCCAAGAAAGAAAAACCAGAGGCGTTTTGTAAGAGCAGTGATGATGAAATCACCTCCTGTATTTCAGTTAAACAGAAAATGTCCTCAGTGAATCAGTTACATGCCAACACTTGCATGAGGCTCACTGCTCTTTTATGCTCAGTTGACAACATAATATGTCATGGTGCAGGCAAACAGCCAGCAGCTGTCAGCAACAAGAAAACTATTGGCAACTATCAGCCTGAGAATCCAACATTCCAGCAGTCTGTTTGCTTTCATGGAGATGAATCGCAATGAGAAAATTCTGTACATCTTTCAGAAATTAAATAAAGAATAAGAGTTAAAGATACTCAAAGGAAGCTATGATACATTTCTTACACTGAGCCTAACTCTGCTGGAGGTTTCTTCCAGTTTGAAGGTAGTGGTTCCTCTCCACTGTCACCACATGCTTGTTCCGGATGAGGGATTGCTACAGAGTCAGTGACTGGCTGGGATCCTTAGATAGATACGTTCTTCCCAACTCTGCTGAGATTGTGATGCAGTGGAATAGTCATGAACCTGTGGCTTCCTCCTGTCACATGTTGATGTGCCCCCGAGCAAGGCACTCAACCGCAAGTTATGAACCAGTGTATGAAGTTGTGCATGTTTGTGAGTGTGACTGGGTGAATGTGGCACTAGTGTAAATAGCTCTGAGCTGACAGTATGAACAGAAATAGTATTTATAATTTCAGTCCATTTACCAACTGGCATTTATCATTAAGATACTAAATTATAATTTGGATTGCATTGGAACATATAATTCAATCTGATTCTTACTTTATGGCTGGAGTGTTCCAGGATGAACTTGATTGATTTGAAGCTAATTTGGGCTAAACTGAAATCGGTATGATTAGATATGAGCTAGATGTTTGTTTCCATGCAGCACCTTTAGATGGCAATTGTTGTAAATTGGTACTGCAGGAACACACACCCAAAACAATGTCATTAAAAATTGTTTTATTTTTGTCCATTTCAGAAAGTGAAACTGATATTATAAAGATTCATCACACATCGTAGTATAACATTATTTCAAGCCTTCATTTCTTGTCATTTTGATGATTCTGTGGCTTACAAATAATTAAACCCCAAAGTTCAGCATCTCTGAAATTTGAACATGGTGTCAATACAATCTGCACCTTAGCAGAATTACAGGCTGGTCTCCTCCGTGCCATGCTGCACCGATGCAGTGATTCATGCAAAAGGAAACCCAACCAAGTATTGAGAGCATAGAAATAACCAGAAACCTGAAATTTCTGTCTTTTATTCTTCTTTATGTTTTGTAAGATACTAATTATCTGAGACAGCGAGTTCTGGCTTTTCCTTATCTGTAAGCCGGAATTATCAAAATTGAATTTATTTGGGATGTACCAGGACATAAACTAGTGGTGACCAAACGGTTGCCATGTGAAACCAAAATAGTTAGGTTGAAAGTACTTGTGGATCCCAAACATTCATGCAATTTTGAAAAAATTTGAGTGCATATTTTTGCTCCAACCTGGTCAACAATAAACTTTACTAATTTCAATAAAATGACTAAGGTAACATTTTTGTAGTATGGAAATCTGTAAATCACTGCAAACGATCCCACAGGTCCTCCTGGTAAATTGGTTTCAATTTCCTTGGAATAGGAAAAGTTCAATCTATTCTCAGAAACAAGAACAGGAAATGAGGAACTTTCTTCGAGAGCGTTTGCTATATTTAGCCAGGTTTAATGAATGGGTGCATCCAAGTCTGCTTTGGAGGAAAAAAAAGTTCTATAGTTTTGGTTCAACTTGTACAGGAATTAAACTGAAAGTTAAACATATACAACAATGTTTTGTATAAACATTTTTCACTTCAAAACTGTTATTTCCCTACATATTGTTAAAGGCTTCACATGTGTGAGACACTCAATCTAAAAATGTTTATAGAAATGTGCACCAACCAATCAGCCAAAGTTGGACCGTTACTAATAAATCAAGTTTATAACCTATAAATAATAATCAAAGTCTAACTACTTGTAGCGACTTGTACAAGTAGTTACAACTATGAAACATATTTTCAGCCAACACTACTAAACAGCAGAGCCTTTAAAAATGAAAAGTTAGTTTTGCTCAGTTGCATACACACGTGTGTGTTGAAAACCAGTAGTTACCCTGCGCAGTCACCTCATACACAGAAGCTACTGGCTGAGTTCACACACCACACCCTCTCTGTTCTTCCATCCATGGCCTTTATACAGTGTAACCAAAAGCCACAAGAGCTTACAAAGCCATAAAACAAAGAAAATCCTCAGTGGTGTAAACTTTGTACCTTATCATTGTACTAAAAAGGGTTTGGTGTTAAAAGGCAAAAATTCCTTAGAACCTGTGATTGTGGACCAAAGAGGTACTATATGGAAAGAGCAACTGCCTTAGAGAACCTACATCAATGCAGAAATGAATCTGCAGACTGCAATCATTGGCACCGTATAATTCCTGGTTGTGAATCTTGATTGTTAGTTTTTGCTAAAGTTAGGTTTTGCAGTTCTGAAGGAATTGTAGAGAAGAAGAGAGTGGCTCTAGGTCTGAAGATTTAACAGCAACGACATGTTTTTAGAGAAAGAAAAAAATCCTGCCTTCTTTCTTCTAGTTTCTTTCACGGAGTCTCAAATATCCTTGTTGAGTTTTCAGAAGACAGTATTTATTTATTTTTTGTCGGTATTTTGTAGAAATCACCTTTCAAAGTCAAATGTTCTTAATCATCTGTGCAAGCAATAAAAAGGAGAAAATAACAAAGGAAGCGAGTTTAGAGGCAAAACAGAAAATGTATCAGAGCTTTATTGGTGAGGCTGAACTCTCCTCATAAAACTGTCTGGATGATAAACAAAACATTCCAGTCTCACTTTATGAGGCAGATGATGAAACGTGGATGGAAACGTTTGAGAAAAGCAAAACCACATGAGCCCTCTGTGCCCCACTGTTTTCAGGAAAAAATAGAAGAACACACATATGTCAATGTGCAGCATTAATGATCCATTACCATTTACAAATATACACAATTTCCTGACAAAACCTCAACTCTGCTTCGACACTCAGACAGCGACAGATCAACATGAACAAGAAGAGTTCATATGAACTAATCATCTTCAGCTGGTTACGTCTCCTAATCCTGCAGGAGCGGAAACTTGGCCTGAGCAGAGTAAAGTGTGTATCAGTGTGTGTGCATATAGTGTGATGCTGTGGAGCATCTGTCCAAACTGGGACAGCTTTATGAACAAAGTGCAGGTTAGGAATCATTTCTGTGACAAAGACTGGGATCTATTTCACTTTATGTCTCGGCTGCAGCCAGTTAGACTTTATCTGCTTCTGATTACCAGTCAGGGCCCCTTTATGAACACTGCAAGCTAACTTCACTTATTTATGCTGATATTCATGCTGCAAAAATGTTTCTACACAGTAAGAAAGGTGAACAAAACAGAAAAAGCAAAAAAAAGACCATGTTCTCTGGAGAAAAAAAAAATCAAGGAAAAAAAAAAAATAAATAATAAAAAGGAGCATCTTCATAACCGGATGCATCATCTTACTGTTTCTCTCTCTGCGTAAAGAATCCACAAACAACCTCACTTCATTAAGCCTCGGTTATGTTTTACATCAGTACAGTATGAGTCAAGTAACTGGAACCCTGTGATTAACAGAAATATTTACATTCTTCATGTTCTCCAAACTTAATGGCTACAGGCAGAATCTTTTGATTGATTTATTTATCAAAAGATATATAAATATTCTTTATATATTATTAAATCAGATATATTGATTTAATAAGAGATTAGGTCTGAGTTTCAAATTGTGGATGAATTATTTATTTTTCTTCTGGAAGTATTTTGTCAGAGAGGCGTCCTCTACAGGTGCCTGTTTTCACTTCGTGTTAAGCGTCATCTTTGAGAAGAAAACTGAAAAAATTGAACAGAACCCCAAAAAGTATACAACATGTTTACAGCTTATTGGACATAGGCATAAATCCAGCAAAAATAGCTACTTAAAAACAGGAAGATTAATCTTAAATGAAAATAAATAAATAAATCACTGGTCTGGTGAAGAGTTGTCTGCTTTTAAAAAGAATAAGACCTAACAGACTCAAGCAGATGATTTTCTGTCATTACACAGCAGTAATTGGAGAAATCAGGACAAGGCAGAACAATGAGAACTGGGTAACTCTCACCAGGAAGGAATGCCAAACAGGAAGTTGGGCTTTCCTCCAAGAGGTTGTTTAAGTTACAAACAACCCCAACCCCATCTTTACTTATACAAATGTAACTGACAATACAATTAATAATTGATTCAGGTATTTTTGTGGAATCCAAAGCCTCCGAACACAGAACTGAAGAGAAATAAACCCTCAGAGACATCAAGGATTAACTGATAAAAGTTTTTAAAGTCACTCAGACAGTTTCTCCTTCAATTTCCTTTTCACCCACTGAATTATTTCATGTAACTGGAAGTTTGGAGGACCACACCCACTGCTGCTGTAAAGAAACACTGGATCTGCTTTTGGCAGAGGAGTCCTCTACTTAGTGGCCTGGATTTAATGGGCAAAATGAATGGCCCAGTCTGTTTTACTGGCCATCAAACTGGCAACGAGGGAGTTTCACAATCAATTTTTGAAGGATAAATACAGTAAATTCTCAAGGTGTCTCCTAACTCACCATACTCATAACTTTTTTTTTTTTTAGTTTGTGCTTTTTCTGCAGCAAATATCAAAGTCATAATTATTGTTTTTGTTTGGAACTCTGGCGCAGTTTTAAACCTGTTTTTAATAAATAAATTTGACATCAACATTGATAATGATTACAAGTCCTTTAAAGAAAGAAAAAAAGACTAAAAAAACAAACAGATACGTTTGTAACTGTTTGTTTTAGTTATTTTTAACAAAATTTTTAGTTAAAAATATTTTTTTTGTTAAAAATAACTAAAAATTTAGTTATTTTTATTCCTAAATTGCCTACTGCAGAAAACACTGGAAGATCAGCACCAAAAGAAACTAGTATTGCAGTGTAACAGTAGTTTTTTCCAAATGCATTATAATAATTGTAGTTGCTTTCATATCCAAAAAGGTTCTTAGAATAGGTGCCAAAAGTTTTGCATTTGGACATTTGACTACTTTATTATCTTTTGGGACACACAGCATACAATTCATCAGAAATTTCATTCTTTCTCTGGGAAGTGCAGGAGGCGTAACGGTTTTTGGAAACAATCGCAGGTTTCTCTAGCCTCACAAAGTTGGATGTTCCTCGATAATAAGAATAGCTTAGTCATTAGAACCCTCTGCAGCTGCATGGCCGCAGCTTCAGCTGTGGATCCAAGTTTTTGCTGCTAATGCAGCTCACCACAAATAGAGATTTAAAATATTTTCAAGGCCCCCAAAATAGTTGAACGTGTAGCTTTAGAGCAAATTACAAACTGGCGAAATTAAAGACAAGCTAGACCAATATTTTATATCCTATTTCTCAAATTTCAAAGTGGTTCATGCAAATGATATTTTATACACTTTTAAAATGCTGTTTCCTTTGCATTTGGATGTTGTTCACATAAAAGATCCTGGTTCTGGTAACAGTTACCTTCCCAAGTGAAACACTGACTGCTTTCTTGAACCTGCAGCCCGGCCAAACTACACTCTTCCCCTTCACCTACAGCAAAGGAACCATCACTGCATTACTTTTAACGATCGCTATGTTCAGTGCTGTAATTAAAGTTGGTGTTACCACAATTTAATCAGTGGCTGCCGGAGGTTGGTTACACTGGGGCTTTAAAAACTGAAGGAATAAACAACTAAATGAGGAAGAATGCGCACAAGAAAGATGGCTGATTTCCTCTGTAATCTTTCCGATATTTTCAGTGCACATGCTAAAACTTCAGAATTCCCAGAAGGTCCAGTCTGACGAGCTAACAGGTGTGTCAGGTTAGCCAGGTCCCTTCCAGAACACTATTTTTCCAGTGGCAACTCAAGATGAAAGTCCTAATGGTAACTTGACTCTCATTTGTTTTCACACGTAAGAATAAATCATTAAGATGTCAAGCTCTCTGTGTTACGGAGTACAAACTATATCCAGAAAAGTCGTAAAGCCCTAACCACAAAGTATTTAGACATTTTACCAGTTGGATATTCATGCCAAAGCACAGCTAGGTTCTCTCTCTCTCTTCCTCTCTATCACTCACACACACACACTAATTCAGTTACTTTTCCACTCTACACTGACAGTCTGGTTTTCTTGTTTTCAGTTATTCATCTTTGAGCCAAGACCATGGATGACTCATCGAAGTGTGGCAACAGCTCCAGAGAAGCAGGAATCTGCTCCACATTTCAAATTCACAGCAACTGCACCACTGTTCCAGCTGACATTAAGGCTCAATAATGGCGCAGCAGAATGTTTGGAACATTTGGAAACTGAGTCACTATCTGTTGCATTAGTCGTTGCTGCAAGTTTTTCGCCACCCACCACCAGTCAGCAGAGGAATGGGCAGGAAGTGATGCATGAATACACATAAAATGCTGTAGGTATGTTTTTGTGCAGTTTTTGGTTGAAATCTAGATACATGAGTATTTTGATGTTGCACTGGGTTTGAATTGTTAAACGCCAACAGGATGAAATATGGAATATGAATGACTGCCGGTAAAGCTGAACTATTCCTTCTGGTCAGAAGGAGAACTGCAGCACAGAGGTCAAAAAGGGAGCTGGAAAAGTTTTTGGTACATCATGTCAGGTATTTCTTAACAATAACTAGATTTAAGTTGATTTCAACCCAATAAAGATGAATTTATTCATGTTTAAAGTTCACCACCAAAACATTGAGAGCTGGAAAGCCTGAGAACTTGTTCATTTGCGATGTCTTGTTTACAGTACAGCAGAAAAAAAACAAGTTTAATTTAAATGTAAAATTCAATGATCCAATCCAAGAGTTTGCTTCGCATATTAAATGGGACGAGTATCTTTAGAAATAATTTAAAAATGATAGGGGAAAATAAAACTGTTCTTCATCTCCCTTGTAGATAACCTATCTGTGCATTTTCACAGAGGCTCTGCTGTTGTGTGATAGAGAAATAGTTTTAGATCTAAATTACAGATGAAAATGTTATTTTAGAAAGACAAACTCATTTTCTTTGCCATTGTCGGCAAAATGATCAAAATGAGTGTTGTTCCATCACTGGTGCAGCACAAACACATGAATGAACACATCATATTTAATACTCGTTCTTCATTTTTAGCTTTCAAATAAACAGACAATTGCTGCAATATCAGAACTGAAAAAGAAAATCACAAATTGATTTCTACTGAATCACATGAAGCTCAATGCTTTCTGCCATTTTACATAATTTACAGACAGTTTTTGTAAACCTTACTCGGTTTAATCATAAGATGAAGCGATTAGACCATCTTAGTCTAGATCAGTGTTTCCCAACCCTGATCCTCAAGGCTCACTGTCCTACATGTTTTAGAGGTTTCCCTGCTTTAAGCTGCCTGATTCAACTGATTGCAGTTCAACAAACGCCTGTCAATCAGTCATCAACTGAAATCAGCTGGACTGAAGCAAGGAAATAACCTAAAACATGCAGGGCAGTGAGGAGCCTTGAGGACCAGGTTTGGGAAACACTGGTCTAGAAGTTCTTGTTCTCCCATCCACTGAACTCAGGTTTCTAATCACATCAGTGGTCACAGAAAATTCAGCACCAAGGCATGTAGACCAGCATCATCTGAGTCTCACATCACCAGATGCAATGCAAAGTGTCACATGCATGTGTGGGAATCACTACTCCTCCCCTAGATAACGGGGCGATAACTCCACCAGAGTGGAGATGTGTTCTCTGGAGTGGACAGTCATGCCTCCCTGACTGCGCTGTTGTAATTGTTGTTTGTTGCAATGTAGCTTATGGGGGTTTTCAGGAGTTGTGCTTGACTCCTTCATTCCAGTAAAGTAAACTCGTAATGCTGCAACAGTCCAAGACGTTTTAAGGTTCTGACTGAGTGGTAAGAGTCTGGAGTTCCAACAGGACTGTGGACCTGAGATAAAGCAAGGTCCATAAGGACATGAATGAGTGAGTAGTTTGTTTCTGGTTTGCATTGAACCCTGACTTCATCCCGGTCGGGTGTTTCCACAAATTTTGTTGAAAACATCTGAAGGTTGTAGCTCATGTAACCTCAGAACTGAACTCAGATCAGTGTCCCAGTTGGCCTGGTTGATGCATGTCAAACTGCTGTTGAAAAGAACCAACTTCCACATTTATATGTCATCAAGAAGGTCAAAAAGGCTTTATTTCATATAAGTGTCATTATTAGAAAAGCTTACATTTCCAACCTAGAACGCAGCATTTTCCCTGAAACCCATTATAAACTCCTTTCACTAATTTAAATGTTGCAGTGTTGACAGGATGTTGTTACTCAAAATGTATAAGTTCCCTACATGCTCATAAACCAGTAGAAATGATTTATAAATCTTTCAGTTGCAACATTTTGAGGAATCAGTGGAAATTCCTAGCAGCAAGGAAAAAGAGAAGCTCAAAAAGCGCATCATGACCCAATCACAGAGTCAACATGTAGGCCTGCTGGAACGCCTTCATTCATAACGATGTAACGCATTGGTTCGTGAGCCGAAGCGCATGAAATGCATCTATGGGGTCATTTCATTTTCACAAAAAGAAGAAAACAGGGTTGGATCAGCAGGTTAACTCAAACCTGCTGATTAAAAATAATCAACAGGTTTGATTATTTTTAAGGTGATCAAGGTGTGTATGCAATCACAGGTATATAAGTAGCTGTGCAAAGGTGAGCCGCGTGATTGTGGAGCTTTGGCTCTGATGGAGAACATCGCCAATGGAAGGATTCAGAGGGAGCCATTGATCAGAGATCATATTGATCTGCTGGGAAATGTTGATGATGGTTTATGAGCATTTAGATTAATCCAGACTGATCATTCTGGAGCTCTGAGCAGAACTTAAAGAGCCGTGCGGTACCGGTCCAGCTGCAGTCATCCTTTAGTCGAGTTACCCGCTTTGTGAATGTGCCTTATGGACATAAAGCATTCTGCTATTTAGAATAAACGTCCACATTCCCACTCAAAGGACTCTCTGACACGCTGTCTGTCTTTAAATCCCGGCTGAATGCGCTACTGGCATTTGCAGGAACTCTATTTTTTTAATTTGGATTTTTTTTCTTTAAGATTTACTTTTATTTTGTGAGGTGACATTATGTGTCCTCAAAGCACCTTTTAAATAAAATATATAATAATTATTATTATTATAAATACTTATACTGCTTCGAACAAGGACGTTGCCATGGTTATTGACAGACTTCCGGGTATTTATACTAATTTACATATGTGGGTGGCGACAGGGCGGACCAGCAGCTGCGCTCTATTTCCCGCAAATTAGGATTTATAAAGGAAAGGTATGGAAGAGGATTAGGGCTATAAAGTCAGAATTCTTTTTTTTTTTTTTCAGTGGCCCCAATCCTCTTCCGTAGAATGGTGCTCATGGCTTTATGCATCCGATTTTTTTTTGTGCGCCGCACTTTTCCAAATTTTTCTGTACGCCAAGTTTTAGTGTGAAAACTGCGCACTCTTTTATACATGAGGCCCCAGATCTTTGAGCCTTAAAACAAGAGATTGTGTATTAGTTTTGTTTCTCTGAAAGCCTGAGTGCTACTCCATGTCTTGTGGGAGGCTGGCGCTCAGACAGCTGCTGCATTGCAACACTCTGCTAAACTGTTCAAAGTTGACTCTCTATGCACGACAACACAGTCTTTCTGGTCCAACTGGTTGATGTACCAGTTTCAAAAAGCGCACTTCTATCCAAACAGATCATTTCCAGCAGTAAAGCTGAATCAGAAGACAAAAACTACCAGGCATATCTCTGGAGTTCAGCCTCATTCTGTTACAAACAGAAAGCTGCTTTCTGGACTGGCAAAAACATCCCATCTAAATTATACTTCATATTACATCAAAGCAATGTTAAATTTTGTTCTTCCAACTAATGCTCTTATTGCCACCCATGGATGCTGAATAATGACCTCAGCCACCTAAAACACTGAAGCACTTTGTACTCTACTTTTAGGTCTCTGGTTTGCAACTGCTTCACATCCTGTACGCCCCTGCACATGAATGTGAGGCCCATCTGAGAAAAGAAACAGACAGCAGAGGCATCTGTGAGAAACTTTCTCTTCCTCCTTCCTACACATGACTGAGTGCAGTCAGACATACACACTATTTGCTGATCGAAAGAGAAATGAATTCCCACATTTACATTGATGAAGGCTCAAATATTTACAGTGCAATACATGCTGTACAAAACAGTTGGTTCGCTAACTCAGTAACCAGCCATCAGATTTAACTCTTTGATTGCAGGCCTGTTTATTGCTACCGGTCCAGCTCTGCATAAACACTATAATACACTTTAGGAATACTTTTTGGTATATGGATAAGTATTCCCATGTTTGTCTCGAAATAGTTAAACTAAAGTTTGAGCAAATGCTGAGACTATTTTTTGACCAACTTATTCCAGTTTCCCATTCCTCCTTTGAATAACTGGATTCCACAAATGTTCACACAGAAAAAGCTAATTCATAAAACCATTTCTGCTAAACATAAACTGTGTGCCATCTTCCCAACGGACTCACTAGCATCTTAGCATTAGAACCCCAGTATTTATGTATTTCTATTACGCCTGTCAATCTGATGCACAAGTGACGTCCATAAACAGCAGCTCCGGACGGCCGAGCTGCTTCTCTTGGCTTATTTTTTGCTTCAGTGTAAGGTTTTAAAAACAATTACAATTCGTCCGATAGCAACATTTTACTGAAAACATTCCTCAATTTTTCTGAGATAAGTGCTCCATGCTCGTTAGCAGCTTCTGCTTCCTGTGTATTGCAGCCATGCATAAAGTCAACAGCTGGCAAAATTACACTTTGAGTTGCCTGGTTAATTTGCTCCAAACCAGAAGATGAAAACACGACTAATTCATAATTTCGGTTTTTGGGTTTTGTCTTGTTTTTTTTTTTGTGACATTTTAAAACTTTTCTCAAATTTTGCAAGAAAATATGACTCGTGACAACATACCATCCATTTGTACATTTTGCTTTTCTAACAACAGTACACTGACAATAAAGACAGCTGGGTTATGGCGTAAGATTCTCCTGCTGCAGGAAAGTGAAGAAAAACACATAATTTAAAGTTCTCTGAGGAAAGAAATAACAGCTGTCTCTGCTTTGAGTGTACTGATGTTATTATCACAGGCACAACAATCAAGTAAACATTTGAAAATAATTTGACAGATGAATGAATTTTAACTTCTAAAGCATTTGCATTCGAGTTGCGTGGGAGTCAGCCTTAGGCCAGAATTTACCACAGCCATGATGGATACAGCTGTAGGTGCCACTGCTAATCAATCCGATCAATAACGGGTTCAGAAATGTTTATATTCCTGTCTCCAGTTGCCCACTGGTTGCCGTCTTCATTCACCACACATGAAATGAAAAAACATGTTCTGCTCTGGGTAACTTGGGAGGTCATGTGATCATGCTGCCTTGCTTACTTCTCTGGTTCTGACTTCTAAGCAGTTGTTCTATGTTGACTGAACTAAAGTTCCTACCTACACTAGAACTTGAAACTGAGATACCACAGATACTCATAGTTCAACAGTTTCTTTAATGTTCCCAAACACCTCTTTCTTTTTTACTTGGTAATAAAATAATCAAGTAAACAAAAAAAATATATATGTTTTTTGGATTCTAATAAAAAAAAAATTAATGACCACCCTCTTCGACTTTGATAGAAGTGAACCTACTTTTGTCCTAATTAATCACAATTTTAGATATAGGTTCATTTTATATCTTCCTCATTTGATATTTTTGTTGGGGTGAAAACAGCTTGGAGGAAACCTTTAATCATTTATACTATAGGTCATCTGCCAACAAAGCTGCCAGCAGAAATACTGGAATTCATGGAGGAAAATTGATCCTACAAGAGAATTGAGACGGTGGTTAACAGTCATTAAATTCTTTAATTACTTAAACAGAAAGTATCACCACCTCCATAAAAGCAGAGTTTGGCAATTTGCTAGTATATGGAATATAGGTTTACATTAACACAACACCTGCTGGGAAAGACAGCAATGATCAGCAGGGGTGTTCAACATGCGGCCCGCAGGCCATTTGTGGCCCATGGACTGATTCTGTGTGGTCCCCAAGTACAATTCAAAAATAACAAGTTCGTCCAACCAGCAAACGTGGTTCATGCAGATGGAATTTTTTGTTTTTAATTAGGGTAAATTTATTGCAAACTAATTAAAATCTTCCTATAATGAAACATGTTTGATGCAATAGAAATGATCCATCTCTTAATAATTACACGTGTTGAATTCTCTTTAATTTCATAGTAAACAAGAACTAAGCAAACTAGACTCTGGTTCACCCAAATCTGCTTTCAATTAATTTATTAAACATGGCTAAATGAGATCACTGAGCTTCAACTGCCTTCCACATTCACCAGATCTCACAAAAAGTGACTCAAATCCTGAGGCTTTTTTTTTTTACCCAAACAAATCCAAAGAAAATGCAAATGTCTTTTTTAATAAGACAAAAATCTTTATCTTTAAAGTACTTTATTAGTTTAATTAAATTATTGTATACTTAATTTATTGTCAAGGAGGTAAAAATGCTGTAATATAATTTCTTTGTAACTTTGAATTGTTTTACAAATTTTTACTTTTGTTTCACCTGCAAGTATTTCTTGGACACCACTGTCCTGGAGAATCTATTGCTGCTGTCCATCGTTGAAGGCTATAAAAGTATTTTTCAAGAAAGAAAAACTGTTAGGATGACTGGTGACAGCCCCAGTGAGTTCAACCCTTTTTTATTCAAAAATAAATCCTAATAAAGGAAGTTGCTTCCAAAGACGCAGTTCTCAGAAAATGCTTGACCTTTTTCTCTGAAAATGAAGCAGTAGATTCTAGTAAAGACATTCTAAAAGTAATTAAACTCCTGAGGGTAAAAACTGTAAGGAGAGAGGAGCTCAGGAGCATGTCTGGAGAAAATAAGGTCAAATAGCAAGTTATCATGATAGTGAACAGCCAGTCCGATTAGATTTACTCTTCATTACTGTCCAATATATTGACAATATATTGTAATTATAATATCTATGTTAAAATAGTAAAGGATGGCTTGTAATGCAGCATAGTAATGGTTGTTATAGTCCATGAAATTCAGACTTTGTTGCCAATAATATTTTCAGTTTTACTGTAAAAGACCTCTAAATGCTACACAGATGATAGTTCTTACTGCGCTAAATGTCAGAAGGTGTAAAAAGCCTCATAAAGACGACAAAGAGAAGAGAGCTACATATATGACCATGTCAACTATAACATAACGTCGACAGCATGACTTTGTGTTACACACCTCCATTCTTCATAGCAACCAACTGTTAAGAAATCCACTTTTATTGAGGTGGTCACATTTGGTTTTTAAAAACTGGTCAATTGCACCTCCCAGAGTTAAGAGCTCCTAACCTCCAGAACAACACACACACACACACACACACACACCACATGCACACACACACACACACACACACGCACACACACACACATGCACATACACACACACACACTGCCCCCACAGCTATTACTCCAAGCTAAACAAGGAGTTTTCTGACAAAATTCTTAGAAACTTTATTAATGTGGCCACTTGTTTTTTGTGTGTGTGTTGTAATATTGAAAACATAGGAGAGAACTCTGTGCTTTGTTCACAATGTGACTTTAGAACGTGACACATCAGGAGGTAGTGAGAATGAGAACATGTTAGCGGTCTGGTGACTGTTAGTGGGGGATTGTGGAGCCAGACTGAGGCTCTCAGCATCTCAGAGTGAAACAGCTTGTAGGTCGTCCACTCAGAGCCAGCCTGTGAAGAACCCATTCTGCAAACCTCTCAGAGACAGAAACATGTAGAATCTGCCTGGTCTGCTTTTCTCATAAGAATCGTTTAGACAAGGAATAACTGAAAAAGCTGCAGAAGAAGGCTGAACTAGGTCAACACATTCAAGAACCGAACGGCTGTTGAAGTGTCACAAGACACAATATGTAATCTCATCCCAGCAGCTTCTCAATGAGAGACGATTTTTTTTTTCAATTCTTGTTTGAGTCTTTGTCCAAATCTAAAGAGCAACTACAAATTAACTGTGAAATTTGAGCAAAGCGTTGTATTTTCTGAATGTTTTTTCTGGCTCTTGTAGCTTTTATTTGAAAGTGGTCAGACAGGAAAGGGGGTTGTTAGAGAGGAGGAAGACATGCAGCAAAGGTCAACATGCAGGCTGGGATTCGAACCCGTGACTGCCACATCGAGGACTAAAGGCCTCTGCATATGGCTGCACGCTTTATCCCTGTGCCACCACTGAGTCCTTGAGGAATTCAATCTTGCATGTTTTTGAAACTGGAATGTTAAAAAAATAAAATAAAATGTGTAGATTCAGGAGACTGAATGAAAAATTGTGTATTAAAATGGTTTGCAAAACCCATGTCAAGTGAAATATACTAAATACAATTACACCACCTGAGAATACTGTAGTTTCAACCGAAAGAAAACTGAAGCATCTGTTAAATCCAAAGCTTAGTTCTGTAAAGCTTTTCACTCCATGCAGACATGATGCAACCAGAGCAACAAAATGTTTGGTAATATAAAGACAGAGAGAGACTCTGTCCCAGCAGACTGCTGGAAAGCTGCACGCCTGCTCCTCTGAAAGGGACCATTACAACATTCTGGAGGAAAAGCGAAGAACTCAAATAGCTGCAATTGGCTGATGCAACTTCCTGCTGATGTCTGCACAAATCACTGGAGATTGCTTTGGTCTAAGCATTAACATTAAAATGCCTTCATAAGGGACGGAGTTGAAGTTGTATGTGTAAAATAAAATGACATTAATTCAGTATGATGTTTTTATCCAGCAGATGGACTTTGACTGAGCCGATATATATTTTAGTGGATGAGATGCTGAAGCATGTGAGATGGAAGCAGACATGGCGACGATGGTAAAGAAAGAGGAGAGGTGGTTATTTTCTAAACATTAGGGATGCACTGGATCTGAAAAATTTGGGCTGATATCAATATCTGGTACTAATACTGGTATCAGTAAACATATGTTTACCAATATCATATTTCCCTACGCTTTCGACACTGTGACCTCCTACAAGGCTTCTCTGCTTCGGTTGAACACCCTGCATCACTGTCACATGACCAAACAAACATGGCTCCTCACTTCCTGTATGCTGAAACACAAACAAATGGCCGACACAACGTTAATGCCAATATGTTGTGCATTCCTACTAAATATAATGTGAAGAATTTGTACATCAATTTGGGTAGATGTGTGTGTGGGTGTGTGTGTGTGTGTGTGTGGGTCTGTGGAATTTGTCTTTACACATCTAGGCCTGTTGCAATAATCAATAAATCAGTTAATTGCATGATAAATTAAAACAAATTCAGTAATTTCCATTTACATGATTTATTGTTTTTCTCTTTTCTCTCTTTCTACCAAAAAACTGGATGATAAAATGCTGCTTTGGCCTCAACTAGCCCCTCCACAATTCATTTCATTTGTATTTTCAGTTGTTGTCTTTATTCATTTTGGATATTTAAAATGTTTTCCAGTCCCAGTGTTTAATATTCATTAAAATTTAAAGTTTATTTATCTTTGAGAAGGTGTTCTTGCAATTTTATGCCATTACCATTAAATTACTTGAAAATGGTCTCAAAACAACAATAATATCGTTTAACGCAATAACGTCTGGGACAATTTATCGTCCAGAAAACTTTATTATCATGACAGGCCTATAACACATCTTCTTACTCGTGATAATAAGAATTATCTGATATTAGAACGTGGACCTGGCTCAACACATCAGTAGGAACCATGACCTCCACCACAAACAAAGCGCCTTGCTGAGATAAGCATCAGTCTCCAAGTTCCCTCCTGTGCAGGGAAACCACAGCCACACACAGATGCTGGAAAGTAATTCCTGCTGATATTTACAGTTCCTAGTCTGTACCTTTCCACTCCATCTGTTTACAAGGCAGGTAAACATCAACATCAGCACACAAACTGGGCGAGCAGCGGCTACAGATGTGCAACAACAGCAGCATTGTGTAACAGTTTCTAACAAACAGTTAGTGGGCGGTGCAACACACAACACACACGCACACAGCTATTACTCGCAGAATGCCACTGACTTGTAATGCAAAGTTTTATGTAAATCTAATGAAGTGCTAAACCAGGGGATAAATCAAACATTTTCCATCCGTTTCTAGAGCTTTCCTTTTAGTTACTTCATGGTTCTTCAGAGGAATCAGATCAATGCCGAGCGCAGCCACAGCGCTGCAGCTGCAACCCTTTTACTTCCATTTTCACCCGGATGGAAGAGCTCTTCCAGCCCAACTGGGAAACTCCAAGTTTCCACGCAGCTGATCTGACTTCGGCCCGCGCGCACTCAGTAAGGGTCTGGGCGAACCTGGCGCGTGCAGGAGCGCTAACTACAAACCTGCAGCTCCTCCACATGCGCGCGCACACACCCACGCATGAGGGCTGCGGTCATGCTTAGGTTCTTACACATATTGTAGATACAGTTAAAAAAAAAAAAAAAAAAAAAAAGAAAAAGAAAGAAAGAAAGAAGAGAGAGAGAGAACTGGTGCTTCAGCTTCCTCTCAGTGTGCAGTCACTTTGAGCCTGTCCGCAGCCCTCACTCTAATCTTCCATCAAAACACGGTGAAGAATGCGGCAGCACTGCGCCTGAACGCTGCGTCCCAGCAGGACGACAGAGCTGACAGTTTGCTTGGTTTTAATAAACGTTACAGCTGATTTTCTAGGTCCTCGCTGCGCTGAGCGAAAGTAAAGACAACATGTAGGTTTTTACAGTGAGGCAAACTCCTTTGCTGCATGGGAGAGAAGTTTTCACACAGCGATCCACACAAGTCCAACTAATCCCAGTTGAAACCAGTTAGACTCTTTTACTTACCCAGACTGTTGGTGGAGGAATCCATCATCCTTAGTGCAGGTTTCAGCTTTAAAAAGTGCAGTTTGTTTGGATGCAGTCAACGCCAGGCTACGGTGAGTTTTCCATGCTGAGAGAGGAGCGTCATGCACACACGCTCATTGCGTGTCAATCTCCAAATCTGAGCGGATAGAAACACCGGAAACGCGTTTTCTCCTCTAAATAAAACGCCGTTTAGCACCGAAACTAAACAGAACCGGATTCACTAAGAACTCGAAAGCAGCTGGTTATAAAAATGTTCTAAAACAAAACAAAACAAAAAAACAAATCACGTCGTTTATTCTAATAGATTTTATTCTAATGGCATTTCAGAAAATATTAAACTCAACAGGACTTTCACCCCAACTGTAATCATCTCACCTTTTCTATCCATAAGCGAAGAGATTTGAAACTGGAATACCATTAAAAAAAAAAGAAAGAAAGAAAGAAAAAAAGACCTCAACTTTTTAAACCAATCATGCGTGACAAGATGTGTCTGCAGTTATGAGCCTCTGTCGTCACCACAAGACGATTGGTGTTACTGCACCCTATCAAGATGGAGCATAAATGTATGGAGGACCTGAGGGTGTTCTGTATTTTTTTCAGGTTACGGCAAAAATAAATAAATAAATAAATAAATAAATAAATAAATAAATAAATAATAAAATTTAATTAAATTAAAGCATGTCTTTAGTTTCAACGACTGATAATTATTGATCCTTTCCGAATTTGTCAGATTCAAATAAATCAACCTTTATTCGTGGAGCTCCTGATACAGACAGTGCTTTACAGTTAAAAACGTCACAGACATAAAGAACTTGAGTCATACACATTATAGTATTAGGTAAAAAGACAGTTATTATATTGATGATAAGATGATGAAGAATTAAAATTTAGAGAAGACCAATAAGGAACTGTCGAAATGCAAAATATTGTATATTAGTGAACTCTGGAGATATGAAGAAGCAAAAGTGAAGAAAAAAAAAAAAAGAAAACATGTTATTATTAACAACTGAAAAATAATGTCTAGTGTAAATAGATACAGAAATAAATACATAAACATAAAAACTGGAGCAATTCTAAAATCAAGAAACGTAACAACATAAAGATTAAATAAAATGTAACACATAATAACTCATAATCACTGCAGAGACTTTCAAATTGATGTGATGTTCTCTTGCTCTCTGGTCTTCTTCAGCATTCTTGCATCTAGGTTCTAAAGTAGACACATTGGAGCTGATGTTTTTCAGGATGACCAGAAAGTAGAGCATCACAATAATCTATTAATCAAGTTATGAAAAAATGAAAGTCTCTGCATTGGAATGGGAAAGATATGGTTGGATTCTGCCATGGTTCTTCCGATGATAAAATGCATTTTCTGTGACATTTTAATGTTTATTTTGAAATTTAAGCTCACATATGACACCGAGCTTATATATATTTAAGCATATGTAGAGAAACAAAGAATAAATAAAGCGCAACAAAAAAAGGGGTAAGATACTTCGGAACTACTCCGGTGCGCCAATGTTTCTGTTGTTTGAGGGGGAAGAATAACTGTGCAGAACCAGGATGTTCCTCCGGCTTCCCAACATGGATGCGTCCACATGAAGTCAGTTTTGAAGGAGACTTTACTAAACTAGACTTAACTGTTTGATCCGCTGGTTTAAGAATATCTTTATGTGTTAATCTAACACATGAGGAATATTTAACTAAATATGTGAACATAAATTGTAGTTTTCTGATATTTTCCGCTTTAGTGTGTTTGTTTTATTGGTTTGTGTAACAGTGGAGCTTTCACGGTGCGTTTTCATGCTCGAGTGAATCATAGCTATGTTCATGACCGAGTGCCGTCCTGTCAGGTGGGAATGTGTCGGATGGCCCCGCTGACAGGATGAAGTGTTCCCGGTGCCTCCTGCAGCTGGTTCGGTCCGGCCGGACTGTTGCCCAGCGCGGTTCGCTGCTCCTGTCCCCGTCCTCCGGTCAGCTTGTTGTGCAACACAACCAACAGCAGCAGGTGAGCTCCAGTCTGTTTACTGCCAGCCCATTCCCCAACTGAATGGGCTGGTATAAGGGTCAAATGTTTGATCCCTTTAACTGGTTCAGACATTTTAGATCTTTAACATATAAAATCAAAAGACATGATGCAATATTTACATCCCTGGTCTGCATGTGGACCGATTTCCATGCGGAAATCATTCTTTCTTGGCTTGTTGCTTTATTATTTTAACCAGACTGTTTATTTTTTCATTAATGAAATGGTGCACAACCTGGTTTATGCTTAATATGACCGTTTCTTCCACATGTATAACATTTGTAGGTGCTGAGGCAGTTTCGTTGCAGCCCAGCGTCGGCAAAGAGTCAACCTGTACGGTTTGTTAATGACGATGACACGAAGAAGACCAAGTCCTTGGTCACCCAGGAGGATTTGTTTGAGCAGGTGGCCAAAGAGTCCAAAACCAAGGCCACATTTAACCAAGTGATTGATGTCTTCACTAAGAGGGACATAAGACGGCGTGGCCATGTGGAGTTCATCTACGCTGCTTTGAAGAAAATGCCAGAATTTGGAGTAGAGAGAGACCTAACCGTATACAACAAACTGCTGGATGTTTTTCCCAAAGAGGTTTTTGTGCCCAGAAACTTTATTCAGCGAATGTTCAACCACTATCCTAGACAGCAGGAGTGTGGGGTTCAGGTTCTGGAGCAGATGGAGAGCTACGGTAGGTGTCTTCTCCATTTAATGTAGGGAGCAGAGTTCCAAGTGGAGCTGGAATACTGAGCAATGAACAAATTCCACAGGTTACAGTTTGACTGTTACTGTCTTTGCTTCAGGTATAATGCCCAACGTTGAGACCAAGGTCCTACTGGTCCAGATCTTTGGGGAGAAGAGCCACCCTATAAGAAAGTACCAACGCATCATGTACTGGTTCCCCAGGTTCAAGCACGTAAATCCCTTCCCTGTTCCTCAGCCTCTGCCTGAAGAGCCCGTGGACCTGGCTGTCTTGAGCCTGACTCGCATTGCCAACGACTTGGATGCTAAAACTACAGTTTATCAGGTACAGTTTTAGCTTATCTTAGCTCATACAACATTAAGAAGAACTAGAAAATTTCTAAAGAAACTTAACAGGGCCTAACTGTGTGCTTATCAGTCAGACCAAAATTGGGGGTTTTGATGCCAAGTTAGGTTTAACATCAAAGCCTAAACAGTTTAAAACAACATATAGTTTGTATCCGTTTTGTTGCATGTTATGGAAATGTCCAGAAATAGTTAAAATGCTAATGTTAGCTTAACATTTGTATGTGGGCTATCACTAGCTCCATACTCTACTTACGCCATTGGGCTGGTGAGAGGTCACCAACACGGTGCCCTTTGACACCAGGTGATTAACCTGGGAGCTGTTCTGAAATTAGATAACTTGAGTGATATAATTAACTTGGTAGTCTTTTTATTTCATTTGATACCTGTGAAGTAGCTCTCAGATGCATTAAATTTTCTGACACTTGGTTTATGAGTTAAAATGAAAAGTTTAGCTAAAATGCTGTGAATAGCTGTCACTAGCATGTTGACTAACATTGGTTTACTCTAGTCAGTATGTTAAGTTGAAATGTTGTATTAAAATGTTAATGTTAGTGAAAATGCTAACATTAGCATGGAGGCTATTAGCAGCATGTAGACCGGGGGTCTTCAGCTCCAGCCCTGGAGGGCTGGCGTCCTGCAGCTTTTAGATGTGTTCCTGGTCCAACACACCTGAATAAAATGACTGAATCATCTCCTCAGTATTCAGTCAGGTTCTCCAGAGTCCTGCTGATTCCCTCATTCTTCGACTCAGGTGTGTTGAAGCAGAAACGCATCTAAAAGTTGCAGGACGCCAGCCCTCGAGGATTGGAGTTGAAGATCCCTGTTGTAGACCTACAGTAACGTACTCCATCCAGCTTACAAACAGTATTTTGTAAGCTAAAATGCTAATGCTGGTTAAGTGCTGCCATTAGAACAAGGGACTCCAATCTGGTCCTCAAGATGTATTGGCCTGCAGGTTTTAGACACATCCCTTCTCCAACATAGCTGAATCAAGTGTGTGAATTACCTTTTCAGCTTGACAAAGGTCTGGTAATGATTTTTTCCATTTGTATTTAAAACCTGCAGAACAGTAGATGTTGAGGACCAGGGTTGAAGATCCCTGCATCAGAATGTGGGCTATCAGTCATATGGATCATATATCTTATAGCACTATCCTAATGTGTGTTTACCTTTTTTTTGTTTGTTTTTTTCAGAGAAAAACAGACTATTCTGTTGTATATTTACTGAAAGACAACTAATAGATGTCAGTTCCCTTGTTTAAATTTGGATTTAATAATCAGCATCTTTAGATTTTCTGAATTTCATGTTATTGATTGTTCTTCCTGACAGCTGCCCTTCACTGATATTACTGAAAGTGGGGAAGAAATCAGCTTTCCACATATTGTAGGTATGGAGTTTCATGTCATCTTCCAAAAAAAAAAAGTTGTGATGTTAGATATCAAGTAAAATGCTGTGTTTTGTTAGAGTTGAATAAATATCAGATATTTAGCTTCTGACTTCCTACTCATGTAAAGATCAAATCGTAAAGATGAGCATTTTAGTTTTATTCCATCAGTTTCATAGTGTATGTGGTGCATGTTGCTCACTGTTTCCTGATGCCAGGCATTCAGAGCCCCAACCAGATGGAGCTGCTGGCCAAGCATAACCCAAACAGGCCTGTGTTTGTGGAGGGGCCCTTCCCCCTGTGGCTGAAGAAGACTTGTGTCTACTACTACATCCTCAGAGCTGACCCCACGCCTCCTGAAGAAAAGGTTTCTAAATTCTCTGTTATGTATTTCTTATCAACATTATTGATGCAGATTTGGCTGTTAAGTGCTACCATACGTGAAGTGAACAAATACTCAACACAGTTTATGCTGCTTCTATCTGAGGAGTAGCTAACTGTTTCTGTTTCCACTGATGATCCTAACATTCTTCTGATTGTGTGCAGAATAGAATACACTGATTTTCTGAAGTTAGATTTGATTATGTTTAGGTATTGGGAAGTAAAAGTATAACCCATGCAGTGAGCATGTTTCCCAGTTGTAACCCTGTGAGCATTCTCCCCACAGGAAGAGGAAGTCTACGATCCAGAGCGCTGCTTCTACTACCCTCTGCAGCTAGACCTGGATTTGGACCGTGACCTGGGGGACGAGGAGAACTTTGATGTGGACGACTGTAAGATGGCTGCAACCTTCTATCAGCCTGGTTTAACTGGTGTGACAGTGTGTTACACGTGTGTATTTACCTTTCAGTGGATGAAGGTCCAGTTTTCGCCATGTGCATGACCAGCCAGGGAGACCAGGCCACTCTGAACCAGTGGATCTCCGGCCTCCAGCAGAACAACCCCATCCTAGGGAGAATTCCCACTCTGTTCCGCCTGGATGCTGGAACTCGGGAAGTGGAAGGAGTGGCGGACACAGAGGCGGGTCATAGTCATCAACCTCATCCACAGAGCCAAAGGGAAGAGGGGCCGCCTGCTGAAGATCCTGAGACTGCAGTGGAGGAGGAGGAGAAGCCCAGGAGAAGCCAGGGGATGAAACAATGAACTCTTCATCACAGAACTGGAAAACAAACTCTGCATTTCTGCTGTGATGTATTTGTTTCTCCATGGTAAAGTTAGACTTGTGTAAAGCTAGTTAATCTAATGTACAAACACATCAGAGCTGTAAAAATATTTAGTATATCATCTAAAACATAATTCTGTGTTGCTTTGGAGTCTTACTCCTCTTCTATCCTTAGAAAACAAGCTGTAGTTAATTTTTTGTGTAATCATGACAACTGCTGTCATATTTACTTCAAATGCTTCCATCACCTTCCAACTAACATAAAACATGACAGAAAAATGCCTCAGCATTTCAACAACAGACTATATCAGGTCTGGATTGAGCTACAAGATTGTCCACAACGTGAGGCTGCAGTAAACCGAAAAACTAATAATTACAGGATCAAATGAAAAGTCATGAGAGAAACACAAAAGGTTTTTATTGCTCAGATCGGATCAGAAAATTAAACAGACATTTCAAAACAAATGCTGACAAAGCTTTGTTTGTTGCAGGTCCGTTTGGTTTTGTTTGTGAAAGGGGAGTGAGAGCTTCTGACGGTTCATAGCTGTGGATGTTTTTAATATGCTGGAATATGTTTTGCTTTGTCCTGAGATCTCAGGTTTTAGATTTGTTTGAGGATATTGTGACTGATGCCCAGTTACCTATTGGCAGTGGTCAGCATTTTCCTTTTATTTATGCCACCAAATTAGCACATAATTAGTGAACGACCCATAAATGGCCCCATTTATGGCGCCATTTATTTTGGCTGGCCAGTGATTGGCCGATGAATGCAAAAACTGACCTTATACATCGATCTCATTTACAGTGAAGCTCTGAAAATCATTCTCTGTTCCCTTTAGTTCTGCCATGAGAGAGGGCTGGCTGATGGACCCGCCCAGCTCATACAGCTCATGTCTGTACTGGAGCGGTTTTAAAAAAAAGTCAACCTGCTGTTGCCAACTTTGCCTCCTTTCAGACAAAAAAAATTATCAGCCAGAAAGCTACAATCAGTGCATCCCTATAACAATCTCTTATTCTAACCTCAAAACGTGTTGGATATAATTTCAGACTAGGTTTGCCTTATAGTAGAGACCATATCCTGAGTATGATTATCTTTTTCAGAAACAACGGTGTTCACTGTCAACAATATAATCAAGATGTTAGAGTAAAGTCTACAGCTTCATTGTTCTTTCTAATCAGTTCAGGCATTGAACAATAGTGGTCTCTAAAATGATTCTTTAAACACAGTGTAGCATATTCTCTATTTGTAAGTTCAGTTGGAGCGGACAACAGAGATAGAAGATGGATTGGAAAGGCAGGGATTCCCAAGTGCAGTAGAAAAGAGCTACAATCCTGCAACTATTCTAAACACACCTGAATCAAATGAATGGCTATTTACCAGGCCTCTGCTTGGCTGAAAGACTTTCTGTTGAGGGAGGTCAGCCATCGGATTAAACAGCTGCAGTGTCCAGCTGCCCTCCTTAAGGGCCGCTCAGGCTGTCCTGGCAGTTTTAAATGAGGCATGTCAAAGTTCTTTAGATTTCTGTTCATGAACCATCATTTAAGTCAGGTGTGATGAACTAAGGAAAGCTCTAATACTTTAAACACCACTGGTTTAAGGAACACAAAGATCTTGGAGGGAGAAGAGTAGACGAGGTGGGAAAGTCATTTTGAACCTCTTCTATAGTAAAAGTAAATTGGATGTCAACACTTTGTCCAGAAGACCAAACCTGTCAAAGCTCTGAACAAAGGTAATAGTTTAGCATGTTGAACAGCCGATGCTGAAGCCTGTCATGAACATCAGTGTGTCTGTCCATAGTAAAGCCAGTTTTATGTCTCCCAAAAACAAACACTTTCACGTTTCGGCTGCTCACACAAACAATCTTATTAATACCTTTTTAGTGAAAGACTGCTTGGTCAGATACAACGAATAAACTATCAGCAGTAAATAATATACTTAAAGGAGTCAAAGTGAGGCTTCCAAACCCAGGTACTGATAGCTGTTGAGTATTGTGGTGGTAGCATCATGCTATGGGTTGGTTTGCTCTCACTCCATACTTTCCTTGCACAGTGTGGATATACTGAGGGAAGAGTATATCCCTCAGTGGGATATAACTGAAAAATCACCACCGCAGACAGGAAGGCTCAGAGCAGATCCCCTCTGTCTCTGGAGTCACACCTCACCACTGTCTCAATGTCCTGCACTTGTCTCATACACTTCTTTGACATTCCATCCAGTACCAGTGAAAACACTTGTTGAAAGCATGCTGCAGTTCCTGGGTTGATTTTGGTCCATGATTGACTGCAGCTCTGCGCACATCTGGAAAATGTCATAAATTACATTACAAATACATTTTCACTGGGTGAAAATGTATTTCTACATCCTGCCTGATGACGGCTACTATGTAAACACCATGATGATAACTAGTTCATAAAAATATTCCTGATGGGTTTGTTTCAACTTCTAGAATTTCTAACACATAGTGACATTGGTTACAGCTGTCTCACCTCTGGGAAAACGCTTCATGGTCCTCAACAAATTCAAAGATGAAATACTTTGTTCTACCATAAAATATAGTCACTTGTTTTTAAAGTGGGATTGGTTTGTTTATTTTCTGGTTTTAACACCTAAGCTTAATGGTTTAGGTTAACTACTGTTAATGAAGTGAGTAGGAATCTTTAGTATTTCTTTTCCATTTGATCTATTTTAGTCATTTCTAAACTCCCAGACTAGGATTATTTCTGAATTTTTATGAAGGCAGTATTAAAAGATTTTATTTTAAAGTCTAATCAGAATAATTATTGAATAAGATGTGTATAAAAAAAACTGCACTGAATAACCAAAATGTAGAAATGATTTATTACTGGAAAAGGCATTTAAAGATTCTTCTCAAACAGGTAAACATGTCATCAAGTTACATTCAAATGTGAAAAAACAAGGTAAAGTCCAGAGCCTCACTCTGTTACAGCTGTGCTTCAGTTTTCTCAATTTGTGCTTAAACAGAAAGTTCATTCAGGATGTTAAGCTTCATACCAAAAAGGAGATAAAACCAAAAATCAGGAATGCATTCTGATATTTAGCTGCGATGCTTCATTTACTACTCATGCAGAAAAATCTTTATTCATTACTTACAAATGAGAGACTGTCCTAATCTAACATGGAACTGTATGTATGAATAATGCATCTTCAGCTAACAACTATGTTTAAGAAAGATCAACAAATAATAAATAATGTTTAAAAATAATATTAACAATAAACAGCAGTAAAAAATTTGGCCTTTCACAGCTACTTTTGTATTTATTTACATGCAAGAGAAAAAAGCCCCTGAAGGTACTGCAGAAAGATTTCCACACAGGCAATGAAGTCAGAAGAAAAAGCTGCCTCAAATAATAAAACAGGAGAATATACAGTAAAGGGCTTCAAAGAGCAGCACGGTACGGACACTTTTAAAAAGCAGTTGCACAACTTGAGACAGCCATGAACTGAACCTGGATCCAGAGAAAAAAAACAACACAAAGACTGGAATGTGTCCAGAACTGAATTATTCAGTAGGTTTTAACTGTGGGAACAAATCAAGCCCAGTAAATCTGTTGGTCTTTTATTCCCAAATATAATCAAGGAATATAACAAATAATCTGACCCAGTTTAAATCCAAAAAAGCTTTGTACCACTTTTCCAGAATCCACAACCTAACCTAGCTTCTTTTTTTTTAAATGACTGTGGAAATAAATACAAAGAAATGGAAAACAGAACTGAGAGAATAAATAGAAAGATGATGTTCTCTTTCAGACTTGGTTTTCAGTCAACTCTGCAGCAATCTCCTTTACACATCAGTTCCTGTATGTTTCTGTAAAAACAAGTCAGAAAGCATAAAAAGTCAAAATATCATCAATAAGACTTTGATTAAACTGAAAAATACAAAACAAAGAAAAAATAGAACTTGAGCTATTTATAGTAAATATTGAGTCCCAAGAGGGGAATCAGTCAGGTAGAGGATGTGAAAAAGTTTTAACACCCATGAATGTTCTGGGTTAAAGATTGGGTTACATGTCAGTGAGTGGAAGCAGAATTTGATCCCCCAGAACCCGACCAGAACCCTTTATCTCACAGATTAATCATGTGGCCATACTGCATACAAAAATCAATATATCAGAAAGGATCAATGATCTCAGGAAGGTCACACAAGTCCAGAATCCTGTCATTACATTTATGTGAAAAGGTTATTTCTGTATGTTGTTCAAATATAAACTGAGGGCAAAAAGCATCAATAATAAAAGATAAATTCACATGCATACAGATGAATGATCGATAAATATATATGAGCAGATTCAGTTTCTGTGATACACACTTCTACGATTTCAGTGTTATATGCTTTGCCTGTCAATGGTTATAATGTTATGCCCTGAATGTGACTATATGTGTAGGTGTGAATCTGACTGATGTTATTAATATAAACAGCTCTGGAAAAAATTAAGAGATTACTTAAAATGGTCAGTTTTTCCTGATTTTACTGTTTATAGTTATATGTTTGAGTAAAATGAACATTATTCTTTTATTCTATAAATTACTGACAGAGTAGTCAGTAGTTCAGAAAAATACTACATTTTTGCTGAAATTCCAAGCATTTATTTATTTGCAGAATATGAGTAAAGGTCAAAATAACGAAAAAGGTGCAGTGCTTTCAGACCACAAATAATGCAAAGAAAACAAGTTCATATTCATTTAGAAACCACAATATTGATGTTTTAACTCAGGAAAAGTTCAGAAATCAGTATTTGGTGGAATAACAGTGAGGTCTGTTCATTTTTTGCACATTTTCCAACAGCCGGACCTGAGTTGGACCACAGGGTCTTATTGTAAGCTGTTGCCTTACGGCTGAGCTGAATTTGTCCTAGAAACGGCTGTCTGAGGTATTTGACATGCTCACTGTGGAAAAGGATGAAGGCAGTCAGGTAAACTGAAATGCTCTTTGTGACCAGTAAGGATTAAATTATGAGCATCTGCTTTGAAAATAACATTTAACTATTACTCATGAATATATTATGACCTGAACAGGTAACAAAACCTGTTACCGGCAGCAACAGCTGTCTGATGTCCAATCACTGCTTTTCAAGATGTTTTGGATCGCACCTTTTTCAAAAGCACACATTTAATAACACATAAAAATAAAAATAGGAATTTTATGGGACTTATTGGATCAGGAAGACTGAATTGCTGCTATCCAAGACTTTATGACTGAGTGAATATGAAGATGTTAGCTAGGAAGGACATGTTAGCAGGCTCAGGGTACCTTCTGCAGCACCACAGTGCTGCTGCAGCTGGCTGCTGAAGAAGCGCTCCCGCTGCGACACCTGCTCATCCCAGGCCTCCAGGATCCTCTGTTTCTCCCTGGACTCCAGCCTCAGGGTGAGGGGGTGAGCCTCGTCGATGTGGGCCCGCACCCCCTCCAGGCTGTGGGAGTACTGCAGCTCACCACAGACCATGCACACCAGCAGCTGGTTGAGTGGATCATAGTCCATGAGGTAGCGGTTTCTCCAGACCGCCTCCGACATAGAATCCTCCTCCTCATCATTATTATCATCATCACCATCAGCATGATCAGCAAACAAAATATCTGCCTCACCTGAGAAAAACAGTTAAAGACAATTTTGTGTTGTGCCATGCTGAACAGCTTAGTGAGCAAAGAGTGACAGATGATCATTTACCTTCTACCTGAGCTGGGCAGTTGGTGTACATAAAGGGTGGTGGGTCGGGATCCACCGGGATGCTGACAAAACAAGATGATTATATTAGGTAGAGCTGATGGAGGCGATGCTAAAAACAGAAGCTACATAAATTCTCACCTCATTAGATTTTCAGATGCATCAGAGGAGTTTACCCACTGACTGGAATCCTGCAGGAAGTACATGGAAAAACAAAACAGGAACACACCATGGCATAAGTCCCAATCACTATTTTCTTCTTATTTAGTCTCAAAATGCGTTGTGAGACTAACAACACTAATTGTGATCAGAGTTAATTGGAATCATAATACTGTGATACTGCCAAATGAAATATTTTTGCCTAAGGCTATAATACTGTCATAATTTCATATCAGCCCATCTCTATGCCATATAAAACCTTTCTGATTTCTGTAGGTCGAAAAGTTGTCATTTGGTTTATAGACGTTTATCCTCTGGATCTTGTTTACCAGCTCAGTGACTATAAAGTAAATGGTTGCAGTGGAGTTTATTTATGGCTAGATTTCCATTTGTCAGAAATTTTAAACAATGAACTTCTCTTTTCTAACTAATATTTTCTTTCCACACTGCAGTTATGTTCTACTTTATGTTTGTCTATTATGGCTCATCCTTTACAGTTAGTTAAGCCAAAAATATTATGCATACTCCTGTGATCTTGTAATTTTTCAATGACTGGAGGAAATATTAATGTTTCACTGACCAGACCTGAATCAGAAACTTAATCTGTAGATGACAACCTACCTACAAAAATTAAACAGGAGAGGAAAATTAGCAGCAATTCATAAGATCTTTCACAAGAACATGATTTGTTCTTATGTTTCATTTTACATAAATCTGTAAAAGATTTGACTACTTTTTGTAATAAAATTTGACAAAAAACTGATTATTTGAATGCATTGCAAAAATATTTGGAAATGTGATCAAATCAGGAAATATTGAAAGGATCCATATAAGGATCTAGCCTTACTATCTACACCGTTTAGTTTTGGTCTTACCTCCATAGCTGTCGTCAGCGTCTGTAGATCCTGACCAGGCAGATCAGAGCTGCTGCTGCCGCTGGAGGCTCTTGTTGAGGTGCACCTCTTGTACTGAAATGCCTTCTTTGCTCTTTGCTCCTTCTTTTTTAACCTCCAGTACTCTCGCTTTCTCCTCAGAAAGTCCTCCTCAGACTCCCCAGGGATGGGCTTTGGAGGCATCATGATGCATATTGATGCTGCCTGGGCAGAAGACTCCACCTTATTTATGGGACTTTGAAGTTGAGCACAAGAGATTTTTATAGGACTAAGGATGGGATTTTGATGTCTATCAGGAAGTTCAATGGGCTGCAGGTGGATGCTTGTCAGAGGGTTGTCTGGGGGCTTCAGAGTAGGAAGAGAAGAGGCTGTCTCAGTTTCTGTGGCTCTGGGTGTCCACTTTTGGCTGTGAGGTGGAGAAACTCCAAGAAAGTCAGTCAGATGTGATGGAGGTTCATCGTTCACGTTTCCCTCTCTGCTGATGATGGGGGGTTTAACACAGAGTGTGTCAGGTGACTGTTCAGTTTTACATGATGAGCCAACCAGGATGTCAGGGACGCTGCTCATGGCAGGTACTGATGTGACAGACGAACAGGACTGGAAGGATGGCTTTGATGGATTTACACATTCACTAATATTAACATCAAGTCCTGCATTCTGAAAGACAGAAAATAACAGAAACAGAAGGGTATTCAGCAAGAGGAACTTACAATGTAGATATAGTTTTCAGAGAGCCCAACACTAGCATGAGCTGTGGAGTAATGATTCAGGTTTCAGTGGGAGTAGATGCTCCTGCCTACAAGGCTGGAACTGAGCCAACCTCAGAAATCAACTCTGTTTTCATGTTCTTATCCTAGGATACTTCTAGCTCAAAGGCAAATGTAAATCAAAATGTTTGTTCTTAGTTCAATTTATGGTCCTTTGCATTTGCTGGAGAACCAAAATTGAAACCCTGTCTTAGATATAAAGCATACAAAGGTTTCTTTTATCTCTGAAAACCAGAGAAACTTGACAAGATTTAAAAGTTTATATGCTGTTAAATGACAATATAGCAAGGTGTCATTCAGAAAAAGAACAGGGTTCAAAAATAAGAAGCTTAATGTTCACATTATGCATCAGCTATCAGATATTTAAAATAAAATTTTAATTTTCCCAACTCCAACACTAGTGCATTTTGAAAGCTACAAGAGAAAATTCTGGTTAAAAAAACAACGATTGAATTCAAGCAAAAACCAGTTGGAGGTGCAAAAATATACAGAAACTGGAAGGGAAAAACAAAACGACATTGGGGTCCTGACTTACCATTATGTTCTTTAGTTCTTTGTAACAGAACCATTACTTTCACCACTTAATATTGACTTGTATTACATCCCATTTGTATTTGTTTTGATTTCCATTTGGGGTGGTCAATACTTATAAAGTCTGAACAGAATTATGATCCCTGCTGAAACCAAAATACCTCAAAGCAATCTCCTTTGTTTGAGTCATAAAACCATATTTGGATTTGGGTCTATAGATAACATAAATAATGTAGAAAACTGGTTCAGATTCATTGTCAAAGTGAGTATGAAATAATGCTCCATTTCATACACAAAAAACGTTTGTAGGGGCTGCAACACCGGAAAAGCAAACATTAGTTCAGGAAGTAAATAAGGAATAAAGAAAGAAATACTCTAATACGCAATTGACTGGTGTTCTTGGTGGGACAAACATTTTTTATACAATATTGAACAATATAATATATATATATATTTTAAATATACCTTACTCTTCATATCTGCATCATATCATTTTCCATCTACTTTACAGTTACATACTAAATTGTGTTGACCTGCCACATAAAAAGCCAACAAAAACATTGAAGTTCTGTCAGTAAATTTGAATTTAATGCCTGGTAGGTCAGCTTGGTTATTGAAAATACCACAATCTCTTACAGAACATTTTGCATTGTAACACTGTAATCAACATCCAGGTCATGAGGTTGACTGTTGGCTCACCTGGGTATTCTTGGAAAGAATCTCCTTCTGCCTGGCCTTTAACCTCGCCCTCTGCTGCCTTTTCATAAGCTTCCAGTATTCCCTCTTCTTCTGAAGGGTGTTTGAGCTGCTCTTCCTTGTCATACTGCTGCAGAATCTTTCTGCAGGAAGCACCGAGCTGTTGTGACTCTGCTGATCATGTTGATGCTGCTGTGGTCGGTCCAGTGATGTAGTTGTGATGTGATGGAGCTTCGGTAGCTCTTCAGACCAGCAGTTTTGATGTGCCCAATTGCTACTGTAGGATCTCTGACTTCCACATGATGAGGCTGTGGTGATGAAAGGTGTTGAAGACGCCTGGGATGACTTATCGCAGGCGGAGTGCGCCACCTCACCTGAGGCCGAAAGAGATGGAACTGCGTCACTGAGCTGGGGATTTGGTAAGTCTTTTCCCTCCAGCACATCACCATCCGACAGCAAGCTTTTAATTTGGGATGTCAAGCAAGCAGGTAACAAATTCTTGTCATTCTTTTCACAATGAAGCTGTGATAAAACAGGCTTTATGTCCTGCTCTGAAGCATCTTTGGTTGTTTCTATTGCCACGCCAGCCTGTTCAATTGGATTCTCTGAAACTGAGTTGAGGGATTCCTCCAGCAGTTTCTTCATAGAGGCTACAGCCATCAGAGTGGTGGCTTGGCTGTCTGAATTGAGAGATGTCTCAGGCTCCAGCTCTGGAGGTGCAGGTGGGGGTGTAGGGGGTTTGTCTGGACAGATGGCTTGATCCGGTAGAGAATTTAGGTCAGCTGCTGGCACAGACTCACCCTCCTGTTTTATTTCATTTGCATGTGGTACAGCACTCACAGAGTTGTTTGGAAAATGTGCTTTTTCCACACTGATAGTAAGATTGGTGCTCGGCTGCACGGTGTTTAATTCTTGTGCATGCACCCTCCTCCTCAGTAACCCTGCACTGGTCCTTGCTTGGAAAATACTGTGTTTCAGTCGAGAAGCACGAGCTGCTCGCTGCTCACGTTTCTTTGTTCTCCAGTATTCCCTCTTCTTTGCCATCCTCTCCTCTTCTGACAGCTTTGGACCCATGGATAGCAGTGGAAGTGACGGCGTACGGCTTGAGATGCTCATTTTCATGACACAGCCGCCGAACTTTGACCCTGTGGCTGAGGCTGCGTTATGAGGGGACTGGAGATGAGTTAGTGTGAACTGCTGAACACTTTTGCTTGGCTTTGAACTGGAACTAGTTGTTATGTCAAGGTGAGATTGTGGTTTGACAGCAATTAATTTAGAAGTTTTGTTGACTGTCTGCACAAAAGAAAAAGCAGTTTTACCCTGAGATGAGCGAGTTAGAGGTGAACGCCGATTTACCCTACATGGGGAAACACTTCTCCAGTTCATATCAGTTTGTGACGTTGGCTGCATCTTCTTAGAAATGTCATGGAGGTTTTCTTCACTTTTGTCTCCAACTATAGTTTGATATTTTGCACTCTGAGGTATATTAATTGTTAGAGTCCCATCCTCTTTGATGAACCCCCCAATGGCCTCAGATGCGAGTGTAGGGGTCTTTTCAGTTGAATGCGCCAAGGCTCTTGCCTTTCTCATTTCTTCAAGGATTTGTTGGTAACGCTTTAGTCGGCGTGTCAAAGAGTCCTTCTCCTTTAGTCGAATCTTCTTCTCCAGTGACAACTTAGCTCGCTGTTCACGCTTCTTATTCCGCCAGTACTCTCTCCGCTTGGCTAGTATTTGCTCTGGTGTGTCATTAGCGTCCATTGTGGGGATAGCTCTGGTAAGAAAACCTGCAGCTGTCAAGAAAGGTTTATTTCTTAGGTTTCTCTGATTCAGGAAATTCTTCTGTGTTTCAATGGACCTTTGTCGAAGTGTTTTACATGATGAAGTCTCTTGGGTAATGTTGGAATAATGCATATAAGTTAGTTTTCTTTGTGATTCTGCTGGCTTCCTTGCAGCGGTTGTATTAAACGTTCCGACTGTCTGTTCTATCTTATGCCCATGTGGATTCTGTACTTTTATCTGTTCCGTTTGCAGGTCAGGGACAGCTAACCCACTTTGCAGGTTTTCAGTCTCTAATCTAACTGTTGTATATGGCACTTTAACCCGAACTGGATTCCGCTTCTGGCTTGTGCCTCTCAGAAACAACTGAGAGGTCAGAGTTGAGTTGGCCACAAGTATTGTTTTCTGTGCCGGTAGCACATTTCTGTTTTGTGGCCTCTCTCTGACTTTAGTTGTCTTAGCTGCCAGCTTTGCTCTCTGCTCTCGTTTTTTGATTCTCCAGTGCTCTCTTCGCTTGGCTGCTCTCTCCTCCTCCGACTCCATGGGAGTTGGTGTAATGCCAAAACATGTAGCCCTTTTTATAGTGACCAAGGCACTCTTTAATCCACTTTGAGGTGTTGTGTGTGTTCTTTGGCCCTCTGTTTTATTAAAAACAGGGCCACATAAAGCTGCATGCATTGTATCTGTTGTTACACAAGGCAACACCTGGAGCCCATTCAATGCCACTTGTGCCTCTGATGTTGTGTTTGGGACTGATGAGTCCTGCATAGATCCACATGGCTTGGGTTCTGTTTTTGTGGAGCTGCTGCTGGTAAAAGGGGTTACTCTGACTAGAGGCACTGATAAACTGGTGTTCAGTTCGGTTCCGCTGCTTTTGGATGAGGTAACCAGATTCCTAAGACTTTTGGTTGTTGGACGTTTCACTGTGACTGAGCCACCCTCAGCTGCTGTAGCCAAAATGGAGTATGATGTTGGCTGCAAGTTACGCAGGACCTTGCTATCTGTCATTGCCTGATGCCGCTCCTGTTTTTTAGGGGCCTTTGTTGAACTCTGTTCAATTGTCCTTTCACTCTTTGATAAAGAACTATATGAGACATCATTACTTAGCAAAGGAGAGGACAAGGCAGCCAAGGGGTCTGACAAATTGGTATTGACCCCTGCAGAGACATACATGTATGAGAGCTTTTCCTCACTACCGTCTTGTGTTGACTGCTTTCTCTGTTCAGACAGTCGGGCCCTCTGCTCCCTTTTCTTGTTTCTCCAATATTCTCTCTTTTGGGCGAGTGTGGCATCATCATATTCAGAGGCTGGCCGGTAGCGATGGGATGCTGGACAACCTTTACCTTTCTGAGACGGCATGCTATCGTTAGCTTGGATAGCCCATTAGTTCTCATCTAACAGCAAGGTTTATCTTTGTCACAGTAAATCAGTTGAGTTCCTCAGTAGAGATTCAGGGTGGTTAAGTCCCAGGAGATGCTGCTGAGCAGATGGCATTGGACTGGCATACAGCAGTACCTAGAGGAAATAACACAACCTTTAGATGCATTTTTGCATTAAACCTTGAAAATATTTGAAATTTATTGAGCATCAAACATGTACATCCTGTTGAATTGTATTTTCCTGTATGAGGATGATAACTTTGTCTAAACAAAAAGTGTGTAACAAATGTTTTTCTAAAGATATTACATATAAAAAATATTAGACAAGTCTGTGAAACCCAATACAAACTAGCATAAAAGTTATTCTACTTATCAATGTCAGTAAGATCCATTGTAAAGCCGTTGTTCAGATAACATTGGACTGCAGAAGAATTAGTACCAACAATCTTTTTGCCACATTACATTTACAAACAAAGACTGCAGCTTCCGATTTAAGAAGTAGTGATGTGAGTTTTAAAGTTTGAACCTATCACAACAAGTTGACATACCTGCTCATCCCTGGGCCTTAAAAAAATCTTAATACTGATATAAAACTAGCTACACAGGACAGATTATAAAACAACACAGCAAATCTATATGCAGGAGCTACTTAAATTTAACTATAAATAAAACAAAGCTTATCCAGCAGTTTTGTTATTGATTATGAGGATATTTAGCAGCCAGGTGTTGCTTATACAGAGAATTGATTACCTGCTGTTCAGCAAATGTGAGCATTGTAAAAAAGCAACAAGTCTGGATTTTTGGTTGTCTGGAGGTTTTGGAACAAATGTTATTTAAAATGCAATAATCTTACAAAAACAGTAGTTCCTTTTGCTCACCACGCCAAGAGAGGTTGTAAAACCCTTTAAAAATAATTAAGGTTCATTGGTATAGAATAAGGATTACGCAGTAGAGGAAAACATTTTATACTGCATTAGTGTATCGGCAAAAAAAAACTTGTTCCAACTGTCTTGCTTGGTGTTGGACTTGTGTAGTCGTGGACCACTAACTTGTTCCATGATTGCAAATAGAGCAATAAATCTATGATTACAGATCCAAAAACCAAGCACTGTTGCACTGAAACAAAGTCGAGATCAACTTTGTTTGATGAAATAAAATCACGTACATTTCAGCAGAAATCAACAATCTACATTAATACTTTAAGGGAGAGCAAGCCAACATTTTACCAACAGAGTGTCAGAGGCCAAAAAGGTCAACTAAAGACAACTAACTACCACTGACACTGGCTTTGATAACAAGTGACGCATGGGGTGGAGATGCATCTTAAAAACATCTAAACAGGATGACACATTTGGTTCTGATGGGTTTCTTTAAGAATATTTTTCTTACATTAAACAGAAACACTGGTGTTTAAAGCTTTCAATAAAAGCAAAATGTGATTTCTATTTGGTCTTTGCTTTCAATAATCACTTTACTGCTTCCTACTTTATAGATAAAAGTCTATAAAGTTTTATATGCATTTTTCATATTCTGCTCTAAAGAATTGGTCCCTGTTCTGGATCCTATGTGTTTTAGATGTTTTTGCTGCCTCAACACACCTGAACTTAATGGCATGCTAAAGAAGTTACAACTGTTTAAAACTGGTGTGTAGGAGCAGGGACCGACCTCAAACTTACAGGACAGTGGCCCCTGAGGATCAGGGTTAGGGATTACAGCTGTAATCTGTGTATGGAACAGTCCAACATAAATAACATTCTGAGTTCACACAGGCTATTATTTTTTTCTTATTTTATTCCTATAATATTATTAATTAATTTAAACCACATAAGAAGGCTTTGTCCAAATAAAGAGACAATGGAGATGACTAAAATGACCTATCTGTTCCAAAATCATTTGTGGAGAACATTCGTTTGTAAAGAATACATGACGCATTTGTATACTGTCTAACAGGAACTTCGAGATGTTTTCTTCCGTTTAATGCCAAACATTCGAGTGTGTGTAAACGTGTTCGCTACTGTAACCAGGAGGGAAAGGGTCTCTGTCCCTTTAAACATGTCCCTTTTCAATCACAAATTAGTCCCGTCGTACACCGTCTTTATCCCTTACTTGTAATTGTTTGGTTTGAGGCGCGGCCACGTTACTAAATATAACCTCAGTTAAGGAAAATATACCAACCCTTAGTGACATACATGGCTACATTTTTACGTAAAGCATGCCCAGATCCCTGTCTCCCTCAGCGGCACAATGGACAACATCTTCCGCCTGTTGTCCTAACGGAGGTGGCGCAAGTCTGTGTGTGCTGCGTCTAAACATGGAGGAGAAAAAGAGCAGGCTAACAAGGAACAGCAGCAAGATTACAACAGTAAGGAACCGAAACATGCATGTCTGTTACCTTCCAGCTCCACCTAACTTTCCGGGACACTTTATACGACCGCGGTTTGGACAGAACAGGGCCAGGCCACCGCAGCTACTGTCCGCCAGCCGTGTTCAGCCTGGAGCAGCCTTGACAACCCTCAAAGTACCAGGATGTAGGACCTGGATGCTCGCTCCAACGCGTTTTTGTGTGCGCGTGCGGAGAGGAACCGCTTATTTTATTGCATTTTAAACCAGCATTTTTTTTTTTTTTATTTTATTTTATTTTTTTTTACAGATTAAAACAACCATCTATATGTGAACAAACAACCATAAATAGTGGGTTTATCAACTCGCCTGACAACTAAATATTGATCTTTTTAACAGTAAATGTATAGTAATCTTCTGGGGCTAAAAACAGATTGTATGTCAAGCTGCCAAAAATCGGTATGTTCTTGTTGAAAGGGATAAAAAACGATCCATTGATTTCTTAACGGCTTCTGCTCAGCTTCACTATCTTGAGAGAAGTCAAAACATCAGCCGATTTAAGTATAAATAAATAAAACGTTAATATTATTTCCAGCGACTGGAAGAAATCAAGCCAAGAAATGTTTCGGTAAATTAAAAGCTTAGTTTAAACCTCAATATGAACACGAAATGTTTTTAGTCTTAACTGAATCTCAGAAACCTGAATTTGACAAGTACAGCAATCTCAGACCTTATTTGGAAATGGGACCATTGTACTCCGGAAGTGAAGGGGGCGCTATTTCCTATATTATCCGCGGCCTCCCGTTTTTATTTTCTTTTGAGATCTGTGATATATTTTCACCTTTAGGAAGGAGTTTCATTCTCAGCATGTATTTGAACTTCTCTCTTATTTACTTCATCGCAGTTCACAATTTTTAACAAATTATGTAGCTTTCGGTGTACTTCTAAATCTGCTCCTTAGTCACATCTTTTTGGGCCTGATACTGCTTCTAGTGGCGTGGGGGTGGTAGCACAACTAATCTAATTACATTACTAAATCAGAATACCACAAAGTCTATCACTGTTGCACTGTTGCCTTGCAGCAAGAAGGTTCTGGGTTCGATTCCCGGCCCGGGGTCTTTCTGCACAGAGTTTGCATGTTCTCCCTGTGCAT